>CM022300.1:547276189-547541189 GCA_011799875.1 Thinopyrum elongatum | reverse complement strand
AATGTTCTCAAATTTAAAAACATATTCATAAAATAAAAAAATTCACAAATTGAAAAGTTAGAATAAAAAGGAAAAGAAAAAAGAAAACAAAAGAAAACAAAAAACCGAAAGAAAACCAGAAAACCCGATGAAAACAGAAAAAAGAAAAATAAAAAACCTTCTGAAACCTCCAAAAACTGGTAGGAAGGTTCCAGAAGCTTCCCAAAACCAGATTAAGAAGCTTCCTACGGCTGACCGAAACTTTGTTCCAGTTGTTCCCTCCCGTAATGGGCTGGTCCAACACTAGCAATAGTGATCGGCCGCCCCTTGAGCTAAAATTGGATTTGGACAACGAAAAAAAGGACATAGGGCGCGACATAGGCCTATAACTGGACAACCATATAAAAGGAAAAAGAGAAACGGGCCTAGCGACGGAACGAGAGAGATCGCTACACAGCTAAACGAGGCGCTCCAGTGAAAAAGCATCCAACGTCTGATACGGTGAATGATGCCAAACATGAAACTCATTTTTTTTTGTGTGTAAATGATTCAGATATATTATCAAAGTTTATCAGAAGTATAAAGCACTTCAAACATAATAAAAACTACATCGGGATACCGAGGCCACCGAACGATCACTACCGCTGACAGAACGAGCCGCCGACGCGCCGATGTCGCCACTTCCCTATCGGAGCCGGCTTGACCTTGTCGATGACAACCAGGAAGTCTTCGTGCACGTGCCCAAAGGACCAGTGCCTTGGAGCCACAGTCGTCGTCGTTGAACCCTTGAATAAATCTGAAGCACCTGACACCAAATCTTGCCACACGACGAGAAACCATAACCTCACCGCCCCAAGGAGACGACAGGAATCTACGCCGGAGCTCTGTCGACTACATCCAGATGGGCGAACTCGAGGAGGGTCGGAGCCTGAAAGACAAACTCAAAGAAGAAGCGCCGCCATCCACCTGAGCGCCGCACCTGCGAGGACTAAAAACTCTAACCTAAACAACTAACCGAAGCGGAGGCACCGGGATTCCCCTCTCTGCCACCGGCCGCCGGAGCTGCGGGCAGAAAGGAGGCGAATCCACGGTCTCGCCGGTAAAGTCTGGAGGGGGGAGTTTTCCCTCGCCGCCAAGGGATGGAGGAGGAAAAGAAAAACTCCTACAATAAACTTGAAACTCAGCTATCTGAGTTTCAGCAAAGTATATTCTTTAGGGTCGACACATAAGACACCGACTATGTAGTACCATTGTGGAACTCTGGCCCCTCTCAAGGAAAAACACTTTCACGTGCTAGATATTTTTTCAATAAAGATTATTTCATTGAACTGTTATATAATTCAACCTTAGTGAATGATTACTCGATCTTTTTGTATAAGAAGATGCGCACAACGCATGCAATAGCGAGTCGACTACCTCTTCCTCTCCCCATGTCCTCCTTGTTTCCCTCCGCTTACAAACCCTCCTTCTCCTTCTCCCTCGGCCCTCCGCTCCCCACCCCGGCTTTCGCCGAAGGCGAGCAGGGCGAGGGTCCCAGCCTTTTCTTTTGATCAATAGTTTAGTTATTAGTTCTAAATGGCAGTATGGGGATCAATCTTGCCAGCCTGGAGAAACTGGCAGGACCAATGCGAGTTCTTTCTTAATGGAGGCTATTGGCGCCCATGGCATTGATTCTACTCTAGTAAGAACTAGACCATTAATGGCACGCGTTGCCGTGCCCATCTATTTTAAATGTTGTATGGTAGTGTTAAAAATTGATGTCAAAAGATGGAGTTCATGTCAATTTTGAAATGAGACATTGTAGAATAGAAACTCCATTAGCGTGGTTGTGGGCCCAGATCAATCCTTGTCCCTTCTTTGGTGTGTTCTGGTGTACACATTTTCTCCAGCAAGAAATGAGAGATAGGGAGATAGAACCTACATGCCGTTGTCGGGTGCATATATGGTCGGGCCGCCGCAGTCGATCTCCTTGCTGGCGCTACACCCTGCTCCGGACATGTGTTCGTCCTCAATCAGGCAACAATTGGGTTGCTCCCATCAATCCTTTTTATGACCAAGCCTCCATGCAGCTCGGTATCGCTGTCACGATTAAATATGATGAGGCTTAACCTTCAAGGTAACCAAGAGATCATTAGCATACAAACAAACCATATAAATTGGTTTAGCCAACACGAACATTGGGGGGGGGGGGTAGAAAATAGCTTCATTAAGTTAAATTAAGCATAGCGTCCAGTTAAGTGTACTGAGTCCATCGCTTCTAATTAACTTCAAACCTAGCTTGACTTGTATAAAAACCTACTACATGATCTTAAATCTACTTTATATGCAATCAGGGAGTATAAATAATTTTTTTCAGGTCAACTTACCTGGCCAAGTACGGTTTGTTTCATCCGTTGGGAGCCTTCTATCTTTACTCAGGAGGCTTATCGGAGATGTACATTAATGCTTCAAGTCAAACACTGGACCCCTCGAAATAAATCTTCTATATACACATGGCTCAAATTAGTAACTGTCGCAACATATATAATCTCACACAGAAGGACAATAATTAACTGACAATGGACAAATTTCTGCCCAACTGCTCATGGACTCATGGTTAAAGGATCTGCCCGGGCCATTAACTGTCCAAAAACAAATTTAATTAGAGCAAGAACATTAACAATTGATTTAACCGGATATTCGTATGACACCAACACAATTAACATTATCCGGTAGCAAGGTGGTACCTTCAGTGGATAATAGAATACCAGCTTGTTATTAGAATCTGAATAAAGCATTTTGATTAATTAGTTGATGTTGGCAGAGATGAGAGTATATTTTTTTTTAGAGCAAGCATAAAGCTTTATTACGCAGATTTTAGGGCTAAATCGTCCATTACAGAAACAACTACGTGAGCTGGAACATCATCATCAAATACACTAACTCCTCCCTCAGGCTTTGTTTGGTAGGAGTGGATTTGGGAGGTTCGGGGAGGAGGGGATTTCAGGGGATTTGGTGAATCCCCCTCTTCCACCCAATCCCCTCAGATCCCCTTGAAACCTCAAATCCCCCTCTAGCCATAATCCCCTCCATAGAAAACACTGTTTGGTAGGGAGGGATTGCCATATTAAGTTAAAATGGTGTAAAACAGTTAAAAATCCAATCTTTACAGGTTAAATAGCATCATAGCTAGACAAACTTGCTATAAAATTGTGAATGACACCTAATAAGTGCAGAAATCCTGCAAGCAAATATGCTTAGACATTAAACAACCAGATTAATTAATCATGTCAAACAGATATGGAATGTAAACTTAATATTCTTCTGGAAAATTAACTGGGTGCTCTGCAAGCAAATGATAAGCTGAAAAAAGTTACATGTATTATGTATTACCAAAAAGACCTCACAATTACATCCAGACTTGATGGAACAATAGCATCCATCAAGAACAGACTTGAGCTTACAAACCGCAATTGGTTCATATCCCCAGATAGGTCCAAAGAATCCATCATAATAAAGATAGTAAGTTTCAGACTATAGAAAACCAAGAGTAACAAAACTACCTCTCTATCAAACACAGTAAGAAATACAAGAACCAGACCAACAACTTGACTAGCCACATGACAAGTAACGAAAACAGTAAATGTCTATATGAGAAGAAATTGAAGGAAAGAAACAGCAAGTAATTTGCTTACTATTGTTCGGTCCAAGAAAACTTACCTCTAGATACAAAGAAAGAAGTGTACAATTACATACAAGTAAATATTTAAGTCAAGCACTTTCTCCGTTGCAAACCATGAGGCCCTCATATCTTAAGATTTAGTTTTGACAAAAAAATGGAGAATTAAAACCTTGAGCATACAGAGAGGACATCGACAGAAAACAAGTTAATCTAATATGCGATTACAACTTGTTCATTCAGATAAGAATATCGATACTATTGCTGTAGGTTTTGGGGGACTAGCTACCATCTTGGGGTTCTGCAAATTATTTCATATGCACATGGTCAGTGGATCCATTACAATATGGCTAATAAAACTAGTACAGGTTCAGGTCTGAAGCTAAATTCTAACTAAGAGCCACAAAGTTGTAAGCAATGAGCACCTAACTACTGTTTCAAGTCATCAAAAGCTGCTGTACGCAATCGAGTAAGCAAGAACATGCACATGAAGTCATTGTTTAGTTGATTCAGGGGTAGAGGTTGCTAGAAAATCTGGAGTATGCTAAACTACTTGGACACCTACAATGGAAGCAAGCTGAAACATAGCTGAGATAACAATCTGCATAGGACAGTGACTTTATGGCCATTCTCAGAGGCAAGTCGCAGGTGACATTCTCTGGTTGAACATCTTAAGCTAACAGCTTGGAGGCAGCAAATCCAGGGCCCAAAATTGAGATCTCCACCAGCCCTTGTCCTCACCCCAACTCCAAGAATTCAATCTATAGTAAGAGAAAGCATGGACTGTGTGTGGATCTATTTGGTCGGCTCACAACAAAAAGAAGAGATTGACGGTGGCGGCAAGTGGGAGACGGGAAAGTGTCCGTGCCAAGAAACCCGAGGAGGAGGAGGAGGGGGGGGGCGAACAACACTCTGGCGGAGGAGGACGCCGACGTTGAGGTCCCTGCGGTGCCGTGTCGAGGAGGCACGGCGGGCGGCTTCGTCTGCTTCCGTGGCGCCGTCTTGTCCCTTCACATCCCGTGATTCCGCGGGGCCCCCCTCGATGCTTCAAAACCACGTGGTTTGAGGGGGATTTCCATGGATCGGAGGGGTGTGCCCATAACAAAGCCTGTCCGCCAAATGGACATGCGGGGAATTGTGGGGTTTCTGGCCCCCTCGGGGATAATCCCCTGGAAACCTCCCCAAACCCTGCGCGCCAAACAAGGCCTCAGGGAGGGATAAGCCAAGCTTGGCAAGGTGGTGGGCAGGCATGTTTGCCCCCCGCTTACAATGGACAAACTCACAGGAGGAAAACCAAAGGCTCGCCTGAACCCTGACATCTGCAATCACATGTGCTTGTCGTGAGAAATCTGGTGCCCGTCTATTGAGGGCTTGTTCAACCAGGAGTGCATCTGTCTCGATTATCAGGCTCACCACCCCAAGCTCCGCCGCCAGGTCCACTGCCTTCTCCACCGCATGCAGTTCAGTGTCAAAAGCATCAGCAACATGTTCCACTCGCCCTGCCTGTGCAGCTACCACTGCCCCAGCGCAATCCCGAGCCAGCACACCCCATGCACCATGCTGGTCCCCGGGAGTGTGAGCCCCGTCCACATTGAACTTTACCACATCTGGGGGTGGCGGGAACCACTGTTGTGTAATCTCAGCTTGCTTAGGCATCTTGCAGAAACACTCCTGGTATTCCGCAGCAGTGCATGCAGCTCTAAGCGCAAACTGGTTGGCCTCTATTGGCTTCTCTCCCTCTCGCACTTTGTTCCACTAAGTCCACCACTGCCACCACATCACAATGATTTGCATGCGAACATTCTCTGGCTGCTGCCACAGACTATCCAGAGTCTCGCCCGCCGAAGTATAGCCTGCCAGGTGCTGCCTGACATGTTCAAGATTCAGTTCCCTCCACACCTGCTTGACCTCAAGGCACTCAACAAACAAGTGTTTCCCTGACTCATGCCTAGATTTGCAAAGAAAGCATCGCTAGTCATCAATTTCCACTCCCCTCCTGCCCAAGATATCCTTAGTAGGAAGGGTGCTATGCGCCATCCTCCACATAAAATGTTTGATTTTTCCAGGGCATGGCATCCTCCAAAGTCTTTTCCACTTGCCATCGCCACCATCACTCAAATTACCAACCACTTGTGGGGCAGCATCATTTGCTTCTGCCTGAGACTCGGAGAGAGCCCGCTTCAGCTTGTAGGCTTGTCGGACTGAGAAGATGCCCTTGGGGTCGAAGTGCCAGGCCATGAAATCCTCGGCTCCATCCCTCAGCGGCATTTGAAGGATTAAATTGGCGTCCTCCTCCCAAAACATGTCTCTGATCAGGTCCTCGTCCCACCTGGCAGTAGTAGGGTCGATAAGCTCTGCAACCTTAGTCAACAGATTACCTCCTCTAGGAGTTATCACCTTCCGTGACCAGGCTCTAGGGATCCACAGGTCTTCCCAAATCCGAATGTTCTGTCCATCTCCCACACGCCATATCACACCTTGTTTTACCAACTCAATACCATGGGTGATGCTTCGCCAAGCATAGGACATATTTGCAGCATGGTCCGCCTCCAACACAGAGCAGTTTGGGGTAGTATTTTGCCTTCATGAGCTGTGCACATAAGCTCTCCGTTTGTTGGAGCAGGCGCCACACCTGTCGGGCCAGCATGGCGATATTGAAATCATGTATGTCCCTGAACCCGAGCCCTCCTCTGCCCTTCGACCTTGTTAGTTTTGGCTAGCTTACCCAGTGGATCTTATTGTCCTTCCCCTATTGGCTCCACCAGCATCGACCTATCATAGCACTTAGCTCCTCGCATAAAGTCTTGGTGAGATAGAAAACTGACATGGCAAAGGTTGGGATCGCCTGCGCCACTCCCTTAACCAGAATCTCCTTGCCCTACCGAGACAAGGTTCGTTCATTCCATCCTTGCATGTGATTCCAGATGGAGTCTTTGATATAGGCGAACGCCCATCGTTTGGACCAGCCAATATACACTAGAAGACCCAATTATTTCTCGTTGTAGGCCTCACTAACAATGCTAAGGGACTCCTTCACATTTTCCTTGATCTGAGCTGAGCTGTTCTTACTAAACATAACCGCAGATTTCTCATGGTTGACACACTGTCCAGAGCAACTCTCATAAATCTCAAGTATCCGCTTTAGCTCCAGAGCCTCGCTATCCTTCACTCTCATGAGCAACACCGAATCATCGGCAAAAAACAAATGCGAGATAGCAGGTGCCCCTGGACATATTTTGTAAGCCACTAAACGATCCTCTGAGTTGGGCATCATTGAGCAATGCTGACAGCCCCTCCGCACAGATCACAAACAAATATGGCAATATTGGGTCGCCTTGTCGGAGCCCTCTAGATGGCACGAACTGCTCGGATAGGTCTCCATTTACCTTAATCTGGTATCGCACCGACTTGACACACTTCATCACCAGTCCCACCCATTTACTGTCGAAACCAAGCTTGTGCATCATTGCTTCAAAAAAATGACCATTCTACTCGGTCATAGGCTTTGCTCATGTCCACTTTAACAGCAGCAAACTCCTCCTTGCCCGTACTTTTGTTCATCAAGAAATGCGAAATCTCATAGGCCATGAGGATATTGTCAGTGATCAACCTTCCCGGCACGAAGGCACTTTGATTATCTGAGATTATTTGTGGGAGAATGAGCTTGAGACGGTTCACCAGTACCTTGGAGACGATCTTGTACAGTACGTTACAAAGGCTGATGGGCCTAAGATTCTTGATCCTCGACGGGTTTTTGACCTTTGGTATAAGCACCACATTGGTGTCGTTCCACCCATTTGGCAACTCGCCACCCTTAAGCACATTCATCACTTCATCAACAATGTTCCTTCCCATCAACTGCCAATATTTCTTGTACACCACCGCCGGCATATTGTCAAGCCCTGGCGCCTTGAGGTCCCCAATGTGATCGAGCGCAACCTTGATCTCCATCTCAGTGAATTCGGCCGTGAGGCGGTCATTCATAGCCCCAGTGACCTTCACCGGGACAGAACAAAGGAGCTCCTCATATTGGGTGTTCCCATTAGATGTGAACAGTTCCTGAAAATAAGACATGGCATAGTTAGTGAGGTCCCTTCCTTCCTCCACGACCACTCCATCCTCCTTTGTCAGCCGCCTGATCCTGTTTGCCTTTCGCCTCGCGGATGCATATCTAAAAAAGAACTTGGTGTTCCTGTCCCCTTCCTTCAGCCACCACACATGCGCTCGTTGTCTCCATTTTATGTCCAGAACTTCCTCAAGATGGTCAACCAAGCAGCGTAGTCTATCCTCCTCAGCAACTTTTTTAGGAGTGATAGCATGCTTCCTACATTCCTCCAGCTCCTTCTTAGCTTCCTTCAATTTCTTCTCCGTATCTCCCACAACATCCCTACTCCACCTCGACAAATCGCGTGCCACCCCCTTAAGTGCTTTTGCCACATCAATCACACCCCTTCCCGCATCCTTCTCCAAGCTTCCTCCACAACCAAATCGCATCCGTCCTCCCTCAACCACCTTGCTTCAAACTTGAAGGACCCCCCGCCTCCCATTCCTTTCTCCCTCGTATCCACCGTATCCACCACCACAGGACGATGGTCAGAATGCCTTGGCAGCTCATTGCGGACCCGGAATTCTGGGAACTTTGAGCACCATTCCATATTAGCTGCCGCACGGTCTAGGCGGCCACAAATGTATCCTGCGGCGTTGGTAAAGTTGTTCCACCAAGTGAAAGTGTCACCATCATAGCCCAAGTCATTCAACTTGCATCCTTCCAGAGCATCTCAAAATTGATGAGTTAATTGCACGGAAATACCACAATTGGGGCATTACATGCGGATTCGTACCACTTTTGGTAATTTTTACATGTCAGTACCAAGTCTGGGGCCAGCCGTTACAAAATGGTGTAAACCGCGTATAAACATGTATTGACGGTATATCTGACTGGTGGGGCCCGCCTGTCAGGTGCTGATGTGGCATGTTTTTTTGCAGAAAACTCCCTTGCTTTGTAGGTAATCACATAAATGCCCGATTATTTTGCGGGAAAAAGGCTCATATGAGAGGCTTTTTTTTCGTTCGTAATTTCCACCACCGAATCGGACTCGTTTGAAAATTTGCGTCGGTTTAAACAAATAAATAAAACAAGTAAAATTTGAAGAAAGGGCGGGATTCGAACAGCCGACCTGCTGTTCAGCACCGCCGCGCGCCACCACCGAATCGGACTCGTTTGAAAATTTGCGTCGGTTTAAACAAATAAATAAAACAAGTAAAATTTGAAGAAAGGGCGGGATTCCGCGCTAGCCACCCCGCCACGGGAGCACTCGTGACATGGTACAGGCGAGACACGTTTTATACTATCTCGGACATGCTGGGCCGGCGTTTGGCCCAGCGAGGCTGCGCGCTGAGTTACTGTTTTTTTAATCATGATACTAATACATATATTATTTGCGATTACATATTAGTATTTTTCAGTATCAAGCACCAGACTAGAACACAGGCACGACCCCAAATTTTATGTGCCTGCACTCAGGACGACAACCATGCACAATTATTGTGTATCCTCATTATATTATTCAAATACACAACTATTAGAAAAATTATATGCCCAACACACAGTTTTTTATTTGAGTTACTCGTATATTTATTGTATTTTTTTAAATGCACTGTTACTTAAAAAGTTGACAACATGTATTAAAAATAAATGTGTAATCATAATAAATTTTAGAAATGCATTAAAACTGTTCAACTTTTATTAAAAAAAAATCGACGTGTCTCTTGAAATGCAAGAATGATTTTACACAATAAGTTTTTAACACATGCTGAACATTTTTTGAAATACAAATAATTCACCATGTATTAAGAAAATGTTCACCATAATGCTCTTGAAACTCATCGTGTATTAAGAAAATGCTCACCATAAATTACAAAAAAATCACCACGCATTAAGTAAAATGTTCATCATATCTTAAGAAAATATTTCAACATATTTAAAAAAAATGTTCAATTTGCATTTAAAGTACGTTCAACGTTCATTATGTTAGAAAAATGTTCACCGTTTGTAAAGAAAAGTTCATCGTGCATTAAAAATGTTCGCTATAAATTAAGAAATTGTGTAATCATAATATTCTTCAAACTCATCATGTATTAAGAAAATGTTCACCATAAATTAGGAAATGTTCACCGCGCATTATGCAAAATGTCATCATATCTTAAGAAAAAATTTCAACATATATTACAAAAATGTTCACTGTTTGCATTTAAAAGATGTTCACTGTTTGCATTTAAAACATGTTCAATGTATATTACCAAAAGTTCATTACATTAAATAAATGTTCACCATTTGTAAAGAAAAGTTCATCGTGCATTAAAAAATGTTCACTATAAGCAGAAAAAGTGCTCAGCGTACATTAACAAATGTTCGTGCATATTTGAAAACATGTTCATCATATACTGAAACCCATCATAAAAAATGTTCAGTAAATACGTTAAAAATCCAGGAGAAAAACCAACCTAGTGAATGAAAAAAGAAGAAAGAAAAACCTAAAAATAAGCCAAAAACAGAAAAAAAAATGAAGCATAATAAGTACTCCCTCCGTCTCAAAATAAGTGACTTAACTTTGTACTAACTTTGTGCTAAAGCTAGTATAAAGTTGAGTCACTTATTTTGGGATGGAGGGAGTAAGAGAAATGAAACGTAAAGAAATCTGGGCAACGAACGAGCCCCAACAAGCGCGCCAGGTAAGAAAAAAATCACAGGCTTCAATTTTCTGTTATTTTATTTATTTGTTTAATCCGACGCAAATTTTCAAACGAGTCCAATTCGATGGTGGAAATTACAAACGAAAAAAACCTTTTGTAGGAGCTTTTCCCGCAAAATAATTGGGCATTTATTTGATTACGTAAAAAGCAAGGGAGTTTTTTGCAAAAAACATGCCACGTCAGCACTTGACAGGCGGGCCCCGCCGGTCAGATACACCGTCAATACGTGTTTATACGCGGTTTAGACCTTTTTGTAACGGCTGGCCCCAGACTTGGTACTGACATATAAAAATTACCAAAAGTGGTACCAATCCGCATGTAATGCAGCCCTGAGAGCGGTCCACCCCTGCCCTCTTCTCATCATTCGACATAATTTCATTAAAGTCACCCAGACAAATCCATGGGCGTCCCTCCTGGTGTTGCTGGTTCAATAAGTGCATCGTCCTCCATGTTTCTTTCTTCCTACTCGCCTGCGACTCCCCATACAGCCCTGTCATCCTCCATACCGTTCCATCCTCATCTGTTATGTCAATGTCAATGTGTCGTCTCCCTACTGACCGCAAAGAAAGATTCACACCCCTTCTCCATAAGATAGCTAAATCTCTGCTCCTGCCCTCCGGGTTCTTCACATACATGTTCACCAGCCCCAGTTTCCACCTGTAATGTTCCATTTCCTTCTCAAACAACTTTGTCTCGCATAGAAACAAGACATTGGGATCCTCCATCCTCTTGAGATCCAAGAGGCCACGAACTGCCCGGCCATTCCCGAGCCCCCGGCAGTTCCAGTTCACGATTTTCATTGCTCCTGGCGGGGCTACTCCTGCAGCCCGGCCGATGACATGGTTGAGTTGATTGCCTCTTGCCCCTCCTCATGGCCTCCCCCTCCTTAAGCACTCTCCCCCTTTTAGGGGATGCATCCTCACCCACCCCACCTGCACCCTGCTTCTACCCTAGCACACTGGCTCTAGTGCCATCTCCACTCCCTGCCACCTTGTCCTCCCTCCTGATCTTTTTGTATGTCTTTGAAGTGTACCCCTCCTTCTTGCCCTTCTTTACTTCCGTAGTGCTAGACGCTCCAGCCTTCTTCCCCCCATTCACCTCCTCGAGCGTTTGCAAGATGAGAGCACACTTTTAAGCTGGAGTAAATGACGGAAACACATTGAGGACGTACATAACATATTGTATAGCAAATACAAACCCCACCGGATTGAGTAAGTTGTGTAAACCTCCGTCAGCTTTTGCATGGTGTGGCATAAGACAAGCAGTGTCCCTGCCCAGCTCATAGTAGTTGCACCTGGCATCAGATAAAGCATATGTGATGATATCTTCAATACATTAGGTGATTTTAGCATATTTCTATCTTAAGTGGTTCAAATCTTAAGTAAAATTAACTATATAAAAAGAATATAATACAATGATTTCTTAATGTTCATAAACCCTGCTATTCCATCTGATAAACTACTCGTAGAAGCAGCCTTACTAAAAGCTGTCAATCTTTGGTTTGCATATACAATGCTGAACACCTGCTATTCCATCAGATCAACTACTTGTACAATCAACCCTACTAAAAGCTGCCAAACTTTGGTATGCATATCATCGTATCAACAATTTTGAACATCCAGAAGATGTAAATTCCAAACAGGAACTTACCACTAAAGAATTGTATGCAAGCAACTCTCTAGTGTTTGATATTGGTATCCTAAGTAAGATCCATCTAAAAAAGTACACTAGAACAGAACAGGCGAATTAGTATGATAAACAGTTTGGTCCCAAAGAATATTGTTACACAAATTCAAATTCAGAATTTAAGGTGCATGAGGCTCACCTATCCTAGTTTTTTCTGGGGTTTGGGGCCTGGCCACCGGAGGGGTGGTCAACATCACGTTGTTGTGGAGGGGTTAGTCCTGGCCGTCCTGGGGCGCGGAGTAACATGAAAGTTGCCGACTCACTACACGCCTTGTACGCTCTTATCCCATCTCCTTCGTCCACCGAAACTTCACAGCATCCGCCTATGTTCAGTTAGGGTTCTTAATGTAGTTTTATGTAAACAACTATAATTGCTTCGTCGTAAAAATAGGATAAACTCACCGAGCAGCAGCAGAAAAATTCTTGCATACACTTCGCCCCCTTCACATTTGTCCTTTTTGCATACCTTATTCCAAAACCAAACACCCATGAGTAAAGATTTTAAAACTCATAAGCTTCTACCACTGAGTCGAATGTGACACCTACAGCAGGGGTGACCAAGGTTTCTGTTTCTCTCTGCAAATCCATTGCAATTTCTAGAGAAGTTACCCAATCTG
Organism: Thinopyrum elongatum; assembly: GCA_011799875.1. Classification (NCBI taxonomy): domain Eukaryota; kingdom Viridiplantae; phylum Streptophyta; class Magnoliopsida; order Poales; family Poaceae; genus Thinopyrum; species Thinopyrum elongatum. Next base: position 547,528,496 of record CM022300.1, on the reverse strand, counting down.
CGGTAGTAGTCCTCTCGTTTGGCATTACGCCACACCTTTTCCTGAAATGATTACTACCAAATTAAATATCTTCTTGACGTAGCAGTTTAGTCAGAGAACAAAAGTTATTTTTACTCACCCAGGTCCACTCTTCAGTTGCAGGCTTATCGCCATTTGGAAGCCGGTTGTCTCAAGGTTCATTCTCTACCAGCAGATCTGGGTGTAAGCAGCCATGAACGGATTCGGTAGGGTGGACCAGCCCCTCCAACGAATCCTCCTCTGTCACTTCCGGTACTGTGTCTAATCGACTAACATCAGCACCAAAAACCAGCAACTCAGGGAAATTGCCGGTATCCGATATTCAGGCTGGTTGTACTCTCCCCCTGTCAAAGATCCCAAAACAAATTTACACTGATGATGGAAGGAATGCTTGCGCTTATATAGTTAAGATAAAATACCTTTGATTCACAAGGATCAGTTCTTCCATGGAGCCTTTTTGCGAATTTTGCCTCAGTAGCCATGAAATATTCTAAAACATAGCGAGCGACCCCGAGATATTTTCTCTGTTAGCCTGAGGTTGGGGATGAAATGCAGGATATAGAATAGATGGAGGAAATGATGCCGGCCAACACCATCGCCATGGTCTTTTTTTCCTGCAATGGCGATCTGAGTGGCTCCACTTCGCAATTACGTGCCCCGCCTTTGATTCGATTGGTTTCCCGCCCGAGTGCGCCCTTGGGGAGGGGAGGAGCAGGAGGGATTTCACCGCCCTTTAGTGGCGCATTTTTGGGAGGGGCAGGCTGCCGTCGAGGGTGTGGTGTGGTCACCACGCCGAATCCCGCGGTTGTGGCATCATCCTGTGGAGAATAGGAACCCGCGGTCTAGTCAGGACCATGTGGGCGTAGAAGCATGGTTAACGGCAGCATCGTGCTGGGGGCAGTGAGGATGGGAGCGAGGCGGACGCATCGCAGAGTGGGCGGAGCGGCATGGGTGGAGATGCGATCCCCTCCAGTCCTCCGTTGCCATTATCATCTCTCTCTCTCTCTCTCTCTCTCTCTCTCTCTGCGGCAACGACGACACTGACATCGCACCCCGAGAAGGGGTTGGGTGTGGCACCCCGGCTCAGAGAGACCGGAACACCCCGTATTCTAGCCCAGAGATCAAGTCTTCTGGAATACGGCACTGCTTGGCTGTGACACCCCAAGACGGAGACCTCCATTAATTTTTGTCATATGTCCTTGCTAACATGCTTGTGGTGTTTGTTTTAAGTTATTGTTGCATCATGCATCATATTCATCCTTGTTTTGCATTGTTACTTTTATTGATTGCATGCCATGATCATGTTGAGTGCCATTGTCATATTTTGCTTCTTGCATCCTGTTCATCATTGATTATATTGCATTTTTCCATCCTTGTTGTTGCCATGTTCATCTTGCTTGTTATATGCTTCATGATTTTGATGTGCCTCTTGTCATTTTATTGCATTGCATCATGTTCATCATGTGGGTGGGCATTCCTCATGTTGATGTGTTGGTTGTGTGCTCTCCATCTTCCCCTCCTCCTCCTATGGTTGCTTGCCTCTTCATCTTTTCTCCAAGGCCCTTCTCCAAATGCAAACCATTTCACTTCTTCCTTCTTTCAAATTTCACCCATTATTGCAAGTGACATTTTTCCTACCTCAAATAATGTTCACCTTTTCCCTTTAAATCCTACACCTTTCCTTCAACCTCTCTGTAAAGTTTCATCTCATTTGGACTTGTTTTGGTCGGGTTCAAAAATGCATCGAGTTTGAACTTAAATTCAAACTCGGTATATTTTTCAATCCGTAAAATGCCCAAAGCAATTTATTCAAATAGTGCATAAATCCAGGATCTCAAATATATCTTTATCTCATCCTACTTCTTTGTCAAACTCTCTATGCTTTTCTCTTTGTTTTTTTCTATCTGAAGAAATAAGAAAGAGGAAAGTAATAGGAGAGAGAGAGAGAGAAAGCCCACCTACCACCTACCTGTTTGATTTCAGCCCACTAAGCCCATCAGAGACGATCCCTTCTCTTCTTCTCCTACCTCCTGTAAGGCAGGCCATCGGGAGGCTCCACGTCGGCAGCCGGCTTGATTTGACGGCCGGGATAGCCTCCCTACCTCCTATAAACCTGCCTCGGTGCCCTAGGGTCTTCCCTCTACCCATTCCTCCCTCCTCCTCGTCCAGCCGCCGCCACGCTATAGCCGTAGCCATGACCGAGAGGTGCTCGAGCTCCTCTCCGGCATGAAGACCTCGCCGGACCTGTCTGCTTCCACACCGTGGTCGCCCCGCCTTCTGCCGCGACTCCCGCGACCGCACACGTCCTGGATCGGCTACAACCTCTTCTGGAGCGTGTCGTCTTCGTCTACTTCTTCCTCTACATGTCGTCCCACCGTCTCCGTTCACCTTCGAGCTCGTACGACTCCAGCAGCACCCCCACGGTGACGATCTGCTCCTCCTAGCCCTCCTCTCCCGTGTGATTTGCTCCCATAGTCGGTGTCCAGCCAAGCAGGAGCTCAGGGTCGCCATGAGCGCCATGGCCGAGAGTTCAAGTTTGTGCTTGTGCCACTGCTTCTGCTCGCTGATCCCACACATCGCCGTCAGCACACACACAGCCTCCACGCTCGCTCCGCGCTGCACGGATCCATGCACGTTGTCTCCGTTCCAGTCGGCAACCATGGCCATAGCCATGTCTAGTGATGCTTGGCCTCAACGCATGCCCAGCCACCCCACCTATGCCTCCACACCCTCACGCGAGCACACCCGTACGTCTCCCAGACGCCCAGGCTTTCCTTCATTGAACTCCGCCATGAGGACAGCCAAGGCCGGCCCTTTGTTTCGGTTGTTTGTAGTCAGGCTCGCTCGTGTTGTTGGTTCAGTTAGAGCTGCTCTTTCATTTGAATATATGTCAGTTCAGGTGCTGCTGGTTAGCCCAGCTCGATTGCGTCAGTGCGACCTGGGATCAAATCCCCACTGCCGCACCCCTTTTTTTCTCACCAATTTTGCTCACCCAGATCAAAGCTCTGTTGTGTGTTTATCTAGAGCTAAGTCCATAGTTCATCAGCAACATGATCCAACCAAGCTGGTCAGCGCTATACGCTCTCATGCAAGAGGTCCTGGGATCGAATCCCAGGGAGCTCACATTTTTGCCCCCTGTGCATATTTTCCCCCCAATCGTGCACGCAGCCACTTAGGCCTCATTCTGCTGGGCTGCACTATTCCAACTAGATTCAGCTTAGACTTCTCCGGAATTCTTCCTTTTGTTTTATTGTGTTTAGGCAGATTTCATTCCCATTTTGAAATGTCTATATCTTTAAATTGGTAACTCCAAATAAAGCATGTTATATACACATACTGCTCAGAATTTCGTGTAGGTTCATAATTTGCAGCTGTCATCCATGTTATAAATGTTTAACTTGCTGTTTGCATTAATTTGCATAAATGACATGCTTAAATGGTTTATTTCACAACTAAATAACCGTAGCTCGGAATTAAATAAACTTTATATGTAAATCATATAGAAAAATGTATAGATTAACATGATGCACTTTATTTTGCTGTTTAACAACATTAAAATTATGTTATAGGTAGAACAGTACCAAATTCCTAAATTGCATATGGGGATTTTCTGGAATCGTTGTTTGTTGTTTCCGGCCTCATTTAAATTGCCTACATAGGTATATTAATTATGCTTCATCCCTTGCCATGTTAACCAACATTTAAAGTTGATGAGTAGTGTAAACGAGAGCGAACTAAATAATCGAATGTGTTGTTTTGTCAATATGAAACTCGTTGCATATTGAACTCCACTTAATTTGTAGTATTGTATGTTGCACTTTGCCATGCCATGAATCATTAAACCGGGCATGCATCATACTTGATTGCGCATCATGCCATGTTTATGCTTGTTTGTTTACTATGTCGTTTGGTTCTTTTCAGATGTGCTTCTTCTCGATAGTTCCCGGTTTCGTTGCGATCATGAGGATTCGTTCGACTATGCCCGTTCGTCTTCTTCATGGATTCGGTCTTCTTCCTAGTGGGATTTTCAGGAAAGATGACCATAACATTGGATATCTTTACTATCTTTGCTTGCTAGTTGTCTTGTTGCTATCGCTATGTTGTGCTTCCTACCACATATATGTCAGCCTCCCATATGCCATGATACAGCCTCTAACCACCTTTACCCAGCAAATCATGTTTGGCTATGTTACCGCTTTGCTCGGCCCCTCTTATAGCATTGCTAGTTGCAGGTTGTTCCATGTTGGGACATGGATATATTGGGATATCACAATATCTATTATTTAATTAATGCATATATATACTTGGTTTTGGGTGGAAGGCTCGGCCTTTTGCCTGGTGTTTTGTTTCACTCATGCCGCCCTAGTTTTCGTAACGCTGGTGTTATGATCCTTGATTATTGTTCCTAACATGCTTAGGGCAATGGGACCCTCTTGATAGTTCGCTTTGAATAACCGCTTCCAGCAAGGCCCAACATTGGTTTTAACATTTGCCAACATAATAATACTGAATTAATTAATTAACTCATAGGGTGTCATGAACCCAGGGATTCTTTATCCCACATAATACAGGGGGGCAGTGCTGATGGTGCTGGTCCAAACTAGAGCCACTTGCGACGCCACCTGGGGCAGCTCGGGTTTTCGGCTGTCGTACGTAGTGTTCATCCGGTTGTGTCCTGAGAACGAGATACGCGCGGCTCCTATCAGGGTGTCGACACGTCGGGAGGTCTTGCTGGACTTGTGTTACCATTGTCGAAATGTCTTGTGCACTGGGATTTCGAGGATACTTCGGGCTGACTCGAGGTTGATCGGGTTTTCTTGAGGTTGAGGTATTTCGACCGCAGCTTGTGTCGGCTTGTGATGGGCTAGGTTGGAACACCCCTGCAGGGTTAAATCTTATGTGAAGCCGTGCCCGCGGTTATGTGGCAGATTGGATATTTATAACCTCCGGTTGTAGAGAACTTGACACCAGATCCGAAATAAAAGACACCAACCGCGTGCGTAACCGTGACCGTCTCTTTTCGAGTGAGTTCGAGAAGAGAACACGGTGGGTTTATGATTGAATCGTAAGTAGTTCAGGGTCATTTAGTGATCATTGTAGTGTGCGACCGTTTTGCGTAGTTGCTCTTATTATTCTTGTACTCGTAAGTTAGCCACCATACAATGCTTAGTGCTGCTGCAACCTCACCACTTATCCATTCCATACCCATTAAGCTTTGCTAGTCTTGATACCCATGGTAATGGGATTGCTGAGTCCTCGTGGCTCACAGATTACTACAACAACAGATGTAGGTACAGGTAATGTGATGACATGACGTGAGAGCGATGCTTGCTTGTCTTGGAGTTCTTCTTCTTCTTCTTCTGCTTCTTCTTCTTCGATCGAGGGATAGGTTCCTGGTCGGCAGCCTGGGCTAGCAGGGTGGATGTCGTGTTTTGTTTTTCATTTTATTTCATCCGTAGTCGGATGCTGCTCTTCTGTATGATGATTGATGTATTCATGTGGCAATTGTATGCCTTTGTATGTATCCCCAAGTGTGTTGTATATGGTATGATGTAATGATATCCACCTTGCAAAGTGTTTCAATATGAGGCTCTATCCTTGGTGGGACCTTCGAGTTCCTCTCGGATAGGATCGCATATTGGGCGTGACATTGGCATAGATCAAATCAGCTCTTTATTACAAATGATATGGATACAAGGGTTCCGATATAACAGGGAATTACATCGGCACAGCGACACTATGCCTGCCAAGGTTGCTCTATGCTAGTAGCAGAACAACTCGCAGTAGCGGAATAACTTCTAGCAGCGGAACAATGACGACAGCGATGGACTCTACTTCGCAAGGACTCTGGCTGGAATGCGTATCCTAGCTCGCAAACTCGGGATCCTTGGCAATCAAGCAAACACGGCATGACCTGCAAACTGGCATGACACGCCAGGTGAGTACTTTGAATGTACTCACAAGCTCACAACAACCAAAGAAATCAAGACAAGCAATATCATGGCATTTACAGGTTAAAGCAATGATGAACATGATACCACTAGCACATTATAAGCATGTCATGAACTTATGAACATGATGATACTAGCATGCAGCATGTTTAAACTATCATGATTCAACTTCTTCTGTTCGGGGTTACCTCGTAACCACCATATGTACCACTTACCATCGTGGACATCACAAGATCACCTCAGGATCAAATCAAGCTTGGTATTAACAATACCATAGTAATCATTACCTGACCACAAGGAGCTTGATCCTTACCCGTGATTATCGCATAACACCACAAACATCAACCAGCTTCGGTATCCATGATAACACTATGATCCTCTCACGATCACATAAAGATCAACCAACTTCTTTCCTCATCGGACCGGGGTTATCATTAAGCAGGTTATTATTACTGTTGACCCATAGTGTGACCTACTACGAACTGGGCCCATATCCGCGGGCGCGGCTATCGATAGATTATATACTATGCAGAGGTTAGTACACTGTACCCACACTACAGAACCCAAAACCTCATGCTCCCATTCAGGTGGACCAACGGCGTTTCGACAAAACCGATCTATTGCATGACACTCTCCCGGCCACTTCGACAAACTCCCCTTTAGGCTAAGTCATGGGTGGCCCCGATGTCACCTCGTGACACCCAACGGCCACCGTCGTGGCAAAACATAAACGGTCCCAAACGGGGACAATGGATCCATACAACTCGGGCACACAAGGCTTATGGCCGCCTACCTGATCAGGGTAACACACGCACATAACCTTCCCTAGTTGGAGGAACCGGCGAGAGGCATGACAATAGACCCAGTTAGGACCCCCCATAAGGCAAGTGTGGCTGCACTGGTCAGCTCGATTCGATGGCACTGTGACTCAGCCAACAGATGTTCAAGTTGTATTAAAGTCCAGTTTAACTTGAATGTAATGAGCTGAGTCACAATAACATCATGAAATAATAATGCGTATGAGCATGATATCAACATGAGCATGGATGAGCAACATCACTTTTTAACACATCAACAACAATAAATCATTCTCCAGATGCAAATGAGCATGGCATACCAATGAGCATGAATAACACAAATATAACCCTCATATGAACATATCATGACTACTAGCATCGAAAAAAGACTTACTAGAATATAACATGATAATAATACTAGCAGGTAATCATTTAACCAACAGATGCAAAATGATCATATCATAAAGATAAGCATGGATTCATGAGCATATATATAGCATTCAGAAAACATGCACAAACAATTTATTATTCAAGTAGGAACCATGGCTACTGCAGAACCATCATGCAAGTGGCTGTCGTGGCTTGCCTGGGGATGAAGAAACCACCGGGGAGAGGTGCGATGAAGTCGTGGAAAGATTCGCTGAAACGTTTCTCTCTCGGAGGGGGCTAGATAAGGGTAAGGGCAAAATGGTCATTTCTAGTATGTGAACACATAGTGAAAATGGTACCAACAGATCGGGCTCGACATGAAGAAGATGTGGGCTTTGGATTCACCTGATTCGGAGTTACGGTCGCAAAGATACGAGAGGTGGAAGGTCAGGGACTAATCTATAAAAGTTTCCTCACAAACAAGTCCCTGGTGGATAAAACAGAAAATGCATTTTAGAGAAATACGCTTTCAGAATTGAGAAAGCGTACTTTGGGCCGAAGAAGTAAGAGAATGCACTTTCTGAATGTGAAAACGTACTCCGGGGAAAGGCGCTTCCACTTGCCATGTCGGCTGACCGGGGTCAACTCCCCGTGTCACTAACTAGTGGGGTCCGCGCGTAGGTGGTGCCCGCCTGGCCTGGCTTGTCTTCTACCCTCCACTCGCCCGCGGTGCAGAGGACGGCCGCACGCGCCGGCGATGGCCCCTGGCGACACGGACCACCTCCGGCGGAGGTCCGGCTACCAAAACGCTCGGGAGGAAGAGGCGCTCCTGCCTGGCCGTTTCTCGCACGTCGAGGCGCACTGGAGCGAGCACGACCTCGGCCGCGGCCGACAGCGGTGTCGGGCGCCATTGGTTGCGTGGCCCCAGACCACTGGAGATGGGGAAAAGGTGCGCCAGAGATTCTTTGGGGCCTGGGGGTATCTCTGGTGGTGGAAGGAAGCGGAGGAGAGCTCGGCACTGCTCGGATTTAGTCGGAGACCGACGGCGGGCACGACGGTCGTGAAGAGCGATGGGGGACTCCGGCAATGAATTGATAGGTCGGGGCAGTAGCTAGAAGACTGAGGAGGAGGATGAGATGCTCACGGGCCGCGGGAAGGGGCTTATATAGCCGGGGCAAGGTGTCGTGGCCGAGAGCCCGCCGCGAGGGTCCGGCCAATGCTTCGGTAGGGATAGGGCTTATGGGTGGGCGTGGACATGATGGGGGAGAGCAGAGGAGGGTCACGGAGCAGAGCAAAGCCAAAGGCAAGAGGAGGAAGAGGCCAGGGGAGAGGAAGACGACGGCGGCTCACAGGCGCGCACTATGCATCGACGAGGACGGCTCGCCGGGGAAGAATCCGGAGGGGAAGAGGGGTCCAGGGTGAAGGCGATGACAAGAGGAACCTGCTAGACATACTGTGGTGCGAGGGAATGACGAGAGGGGAGGGGACTTGAGCTAGCCAGTGCTCTGGATGCGGCCAAACGCTGCAGAGCGTGTGCACAGGCGTGCCAACAGCGCGGTCACCATGTGCACAGGCAAGGAAAGGACTGGAGAGGCAGGAAATTGTTGTCCGGGGTCTAGTCCTTGCTCCCCAAGGTAACACAGAAGTGATGGATCAAAGAAAGGAGCTCTGGTTTGATGGGATTCATCACTGAAAGTTTGCTACAGCAAACTTGGGTTGCAAGGTGGAGAAAGCTGGAATGGTCTAGAGATAAACCAAGTTGTCTCAGAGGTTTAGGGTAGGAAGTACTACAGTTGTGACAACCCTGGCTTAATCGTGCACTAACCATACACGCAAATGCACATGATTAAGCCTAAGGACTCACTTGAAGATATCACAACACAACTTTAAAACATAAATAAAGTCATACAAGCTTTATATTACAAGCCAGGGCCTCAAGGGCTCGAATACATAGCTCGATGGCATACAAGTGTCAGCGGAAGCATCAGATATCTGGGTACAGATATAACAGAGCTACAGATAGGCCTTTAGAAAGGCGGGGCAAAATAAAACACTACGATCGAAAGGCGTAGGCCTCCTGCCTAGGACCCTCCGAACCTACTCCTGGTCATCGGTCGGCTCCTCGTAGTAGTACTCGCCAGGAGGGTAGTAGTAGTAGCCGTCGGCGGGGGCAGCTGGCTCAGGGGCTCCGTCATCTGGTTGCGTCAAATGGATATGGGGAGAAAAATAAAGCAAAGCAAACGTGAGTACTCATCCGAAGTACTCAGCAAGCAAGGATCTACACTACATATGCAACATTTTCAAAGGAGGGCTGTATATGTGGACTGGGCTGCAGAAATGCCAGAATAGAGAGGAAGGCCTAGTCCTATCGAAGACTAGCATCTTCATCATCTTCAGCGGTCTTGCAGCATTAGAAGAGTGCAGAATAACATAATGTAAATTAGTAGTAGTGTTATCAACCTCGCCTAGAGATAATTCCTCGACTCCGTGCGAGAAAGCAATCCCAGAGCCATACTATCCAGTTATCATCTCAAGTCACCAGTTCTACTTGTACCGATCGGGATACAACTCCGAGTGTCCGTTACCGTAGGACAGGCTATCGATAGATTGTTTCTTCCCTGCAGGGGTGCACCAACTTACCCACAACGCTCGCTTAACTCTGGCCGGACACACTTTTCTGGGTCATGCCCGGCCTCGGCCAAACGACATGCCGCAACCCGACCTAGGCTTAAAAGAGAGGTCAGCACGCCGGACTAAACCTATGCCCCCAGGGGTCTTGGGCCATCGCCCCGGGAACTCCTGCACGTTACGGGGGCACCGAGAGCAGACCTAGCAACCCCTTATACAAGCGCGGTTGCGTTCCCAGTCCAACTCGGCGTGCGCTGCTCCTTACTGACGTCAATTAAGCTTCGGCTAATGTATACGACGCAGAACGCCCATACTATGCCCACGTGATGGTTAGTGCTATCAGGCCAGAGGCCCCTCGGATCAAATATCCAAACCGTTAGTGTGTTGGTAGTGTGGTAATGAGCAGAGACTCACGAAAGATGTGACCCCATCGCCCCGTCTTGAGGACTTGCGGCAAGGGCTAAGAATGCCTGGCCACGCCTCGTATTCATCTCTCGGGCACCTTCCAGGTCAACCCGTCTCCACATCACTTCGCAAACATGCTCGCGCGGGTACCCCTCAGGGCCAACCCGTCTTTAGTAACATGGTTCAGTGTGAAGTCATAGTAACCATAGTAACCGTGTGTCTAACACCAAGGGGAACCTTGAGGAATCACCCTCGATGGAATTCCACCTGATGTTATCGTTAAGGTGAACGAAGGAGGAATCACCCTCGAGGTCCACACTTGAGATGTTGCACGACGACGTCGTTATCGGGGGTGGTGTAGGAGGAATCACCCTCGCTGACCACGACCGATTAACTAACCCACAAGGTTATCATCAGAAGTGCTGACGAGGTATCACCCTCGGCACTCGATAGTAACCCAGTAGTGTCGAGCAACTAGGGGGAAAGTGATGTGCGGTGCCAGGGCCTAGTCTTCAATCCCGTTGATCGGGTCTTCTGATAATCCAGCGGGGCAGTCGGGATAAGTGGGGTCTCTGATGGGTCTCTACCCAACCTATAGTAAAACAGTTTAGAATAAGCAGGTAGGTAACAATAGCAGGTTACAATAAATAGGCTATGCAGCAGATATGGATAACAGTAATAGTAGCAGTTTCTAATGCAAGCATAAGAGAGAAGAGAATAGGTGATATCAGAATGTTCAAAAGGGGGGTGCTTGCCTGGTTGCTCTGCGGCAAAGGCAAGGTCATCAACGGTGTCGTCGGGCTCCTGAGCTGCGTCGGTCTCGGGAGCCACGTCGACGTCGGGGTCTACTGAGAGAGAAGAGGGGGAGGAAACAAATAAATTCACAACAAATAATGCAACACAGAGCATGCTATGCCTAGGATGCAGTGCAGGGTTGCCAAAAAGTTTGTCTAAGTCATTATAGTTATTTTAGAATTAAAGTGGGATTTATTAACCGGTATGTATGCACTATTCATCTACCGGAAATGGAAGGAAAGATGCAGGTTCACCTACGTAGAGGGTTCCGACATGGAAACAGACGACGCGATCAAATTTGTCTCGTCGTTCTGATCAACTTTCATGTAGAAAGTTTTTCGATCCGAGCTACGGTTTATTTTCTACGATTTTCCAAAGTTTTAAGCAATTTCTGAAATTTCTGGATTTATTGAAAACTACATTATCCAGAATAGTACCCTGTGATGTCAGCATGACATCACACTGATGTTAGCAGTCAACGGTCCAGTTGACTGGTCAAACTGACCAGTGGGACCCACCTGTCATAGGCAGTGGGGTTAACAGAGTTTAGAATTTAATCTAATTACTTAATTATCTAATAGGGGCCCACTGTCAGTGTCTACTTAATTTAGTTAATTAACTGAACTAATCTATTTCTGCTTAATTAGTTAAATAGTGGGGCGAACCCCACATGGCAGTGACTGGGCGCTGCCCAGTCAGCATGTTAACCTGGGTCAACGGTCAACTGGGCCAGGGGGGCCACCAGTCAGTGACTGAGGGAGTGGCCCCAGCGGCGCCACGTCGGCAGGGCACCGGAGAGAGCTCCGGTGAGCCCATGCACGGCGGCGCATCCCCGGTGAGCTACAGGATTCTGCTACGGCGGCCCATTCCGAGTGCTGTGACCACCGTTCGGACGAGAAACGAGCACCGCGTCGATCTACGCTATCGGTGCGAGCTCCGGTGGCCTGTAACGACGGCTATGGTGAGGGCCGGCGTTGGCCGAAATTCGGAACGAGCAGGCGTGCGGCTACGGCTCGATTCCGAGCAGGTTAAATGGCTAGGCGGCAGCAGCGGTCCTCCAGGAGCGCGCTACAGAGACTAAACGGAGCAGGGGGAGCTCGGGAGCTCGTGCGCGGCAGCAATGGCGGACAGTGGAGCCAGCGCCTATGGCCAGCTAGCTAGGGGAGGAGGAAACGAAGTAAGGACGGGGAGGGAGGAGACGGAGCTTACGGGGCAGGCAGACGGAGGCCCTTCGGGTGCACGGGAGCGCAGTCGCGGCGATGAATCAACAGCGTCGATCCTTACTGCCCGAGGAAGAAGACAAAAAGGAGGCGGTCGTTGCAGGGGGTCCCGGCTCCAATGAGCGACACCCGACGGCGTGGAGAAGCGAGGCGGAGCTCGCGGACTCGGAGAGGCGGCGCGGGGACGTCGGTGGGCGCGACTGCGGCGAGCATCGGTGGCGGTGGCGCTCGGTATGGGAGAGCGAGCGCGGGAGAGAGCGAGAGAGGCGAGGGAAGAGTGGCGAGGCGTCCAGGAGGAAGGGCCGGGGGTCGCCCTTATCCCCTCGGTCGGCCGCGGGCGTCGCCGTGTCGACGAACGACCGGCGCACGCGCTCGCGCCCTCGGCGGTGGCGACACGCAGGGAGAGAGAAGAGGAGGGGGAGCGGGTGCTGTGGGCTGGGCTGGCTCGGGCTGTGACAGGTAAGCCCAGGTAGACCTTTGCCCCCTTTTTTTTAACTTTTATTTATTAACAGAGAGAGAAAATGATTTATTTGAGCATCCAAAGGATTTAGGAAAAATATGGGACTTAGCCCATGAATTCCTACGCATTTTTAGGTACTACCACAAATTATTTGAAGGCAAGATGAATTGTCTAGGAATTTTGGAAAGTGAGAAGGGCATATTTAAATGCTGCTGGAACACTAAATAATTTCCAGGGGCAATTTGGGAATTCCAAGAATGTTGGTTTCAATTTTCTAATTGCCTTATGAATATTTGCAACATGATGATCTATTTTGTTTTGGCAGTTTGAAGAAATAATTATCTTGCTTTATTTTAAATTTTGAACTTGAGGTAGAAATATTTCTTAATGGTTTTTCTTATGGCATAAGGAGGATGACTTGGCATTATCAGATGGTGATCACGGTAGTGTGAAGCTGGGGATGTTACAACAGTCATGTTAATTTGGAGGTGATTTGGACCAAGGTTTAACATAGTTGCTTTACAACTGCATAATTTGGTCCAGAAACAAGAATATGAAGTAGCACTCACTAGGAGTGTTGGATTGAGCTGAATTTTTGTGTAGATTAGTTATATAGGCATATGAAGCTACTATGAAAGTTTCATACCATTTGGATACACCAAAATGGTACTTGCTTCACAATGCAGCTCTCTGGCCAGAATTTTGGGAAAAATTGCAGAGGGCAAATGGCTAGATAAAATGAGTCCAAATTTTGTGGAGAGGGTTTATATGGGTAGGAGCATGTCCTGGTAAATTTTCAGTAATAATTAAGTAATAAAATATAGTTGCTTCACAACCTAAAAATCTGACCAGAAACCAAGATTTGAAGGTGTGCTCACATAGATTCGTGTATTGAGCTCAAATCTTGTGGAGAGTGATTATTTGATCATATGAAGGACCTTGCAAAATTTCAACTCATTTGTATTACCCTAGCTAGTACTTCCTTCACAAAGGCTTCCCTCAGACAAAAACTTTGGAAATTTGCTGAGGAAGATTCACTAGGAAAATTGAGTTGAATTTTGTCATGTGGCCATGATATGGATGGAAAAGAGTGCCCAAACAGTTTGGGGTTAATCAAGCAAAGATAAATAACACTTCCTTCTCAAAAAGCCACTTAGGACAAAATGAGAAAAGGAATATTTGTGAATTATCTTTGATGATGCAAAGGAAGGGTTTTGACATATCTATAGAAGATATGGCCCAAACAATTTATGAGAATTATTTGGGAATTTTGTGGATGACAGAAAGGTAGGTTGCTGCACAACCTAGGGCTAAAAGGATTATTCCTTTAATAGAAAAAGGAATATTCCCAATAAAAAGAATATTGGGATTGGTCCAAGATGGGAAATGACATGATCTTGAGATGGTTTTGAGCATGACAAGCCACTTGGGAGAGGAATCAAAGGTGATCTCCTCAAGTTTCAAGACCACAGAGCCACATAAAAGCAATTCAAATAAAAAATCCAAAGAAAAAGAAAGGGCCAAAAATCAGGGTGTCACAAACCTTCCCCCCTTAAACAAATCTCGTCCTCGAGATTTGGTTGCTCAGGGAAAAAGCATGAATATTCTGACTTAAGGAAACCGTTTCCAACTCGGGTATCCTTTTCCTTTTATGAGGTTCCCACTGAATTTCATATGATTGCTTACCTTGCTCAGGGGTGGTTTGCTTTACTGTATCCATATGCTGACAGGTCTTACCTCATATGTTACTTTGACTCCCATTTCTTTTATATCTGCCGGCGTAACGGGGTGCGGTAGATTATCATGATTGAAATATGTGCCCTTCTCACAAGTCCGACAGTTGTTCCTGAGGGATGTGTCATTATTATATCCAGCACTGACAGCATTCCATAGAGCTGTGAACAAATCTTATTGGTGGGCATGGAATCTTTTCATCCTGGCATCGGGTTGCTCAAATGGCTACATGTCCTTTGAATTGACAACAGTGCTGTGAATCATAACCGTTCTCCTGACGGATTCTGACTTCTCGCAGGAGTTTCTGAATCATCTTGACTGGATCCACTGTCTTGAGTATCAAATCCGTACCAAAGATTTGACTATCGCCTGTCGTGACCAGCATAAAGGGGTACGACCTTATAATGATAGTATCCACCGACTTGACTGATGGTGGTTCTGGCAGAGGAATCTTGTTCCTGACAGGCTATCCTTTAATGATTACCATAAGTGAGGGCACATGCTTCGAGACTGTTGTTCAACATTTGGATTACTCCTTCTGCCAGTATATCCATGTGGATAGTAGGCCGTGTGATGCTTTAACATGGTTGCTGGAGTTAAACTGCTAAATTGGCCTTTGGTCTGAGATGACAGACTTGGATATTTGAGGCTGACAATTCTGAGCATATGTTGTTAACTGAGTGGGTTGCCTTGATATGAGGTCCTTTCCAAAATGGAGTAGACCCCTTGGGCGTATGTTTCCTGGTGATTGATACGGAATTAGACTGTCCGGGGTATCTGTACCATGTTGTTCATGCAACAATTATCATACCTGTATTGCCGGTCTTTCTCCTTCATTATTGTTTTCCTTGTTTGGGTCCTTTGCTGAAAGAACTTTGCAATATATACTCTGGATTCCGTGTGTGACCATAAGTGCTGTCAGGTGCAGTATTCCGGCAATCATACCGTGGCCTTATTCATGTCTCGGGCCATAGAATATATGCTAGATTCGTGTGTGCTCGTATGGAACTTATTGGTGTCGTCCATCATATAGGATCATGACAAAGGTTAATGATATCACTTTGTCGGGTGTGAGGAGACTGGCCTTGATAAGCACTGCCAAAATTGTTGCCTCAGGTTGTCTTTCTTCAAACTTTGTCGGTCCTTGCATCACCCACTGAGGTGTATAACTGACTTTCTTCCTCTTGCATAACTAGTGAGGTTGGTGAATTCTTACCATGATTTCATCCTTGTACAAGTGATTTGTATGAACTTGGCAGCATGCTCATAGTATGTAAAAGCATCTGATTCCCAAGGCAGACTTGTGTTCTAACTGATCCTTGCTTCTGGCAAGACTGTTGTGGATCTGACCCTTGGTATGCACCGCCATATGCTGCTAGCTCGTGTAATACCTTGCACCAGTGCCGTACTGAGGAAGATTGGACAGCTTATGCTGGAAGCCATCGAAAGTATCTTGCTGGGGAAGATTGAATAGCTTGTGCTCGAAGCTCTTGCCGGGGTAGCTTGCTGAAGAAGACTGGGTATCGTGCTTCGGAAGCTTCCCCCCTTAAAGACTTGCTGGGGAAGACTCGGTACCTTATGCCGGAAGCTTTTGCGGTGGCTTACTGAGGAAGATGGAGTATCTTGTGCTGGAAGTCATCCACATATCGTACCGAGAAAGACTGAGGAATCTTGCATTGTAAGCTTCTCTGGTAGCTTGTGAAAGAAGACTGGATTGCTTGCACCAGAAGTTTCTTTCTGTGATAGGTGGACTGGATATCATATATATCCTTTAATATTTCTGCTGTCGGTTACTTTTATGAAAGGGGTTGTTCGAGTATCCTTCTTGCTGAGCACTGAATTCATAGCATGTTCTGACTGGCTTTCGGGTATAGCAGGTTTCAACATTGTACTTATAATAGAATCAATCCTTGTCCATGAACCATACCTTTGACTGATAATATACTATTGGTTTTGCACACAACTTGTCTTCCTTTTGATATCATCAGTACCGCTGTGTAAATTGCACCACTAATGTAAACTTGATGTTGGTAATCAATCCAGAATATCAATTGCATTCAGACCAGATATTCTCACTACAATGCACTCGACTGTGAATTCCATAATGTTGTTGAGCTTCCAAATATTCGTATCCTTACTGATTCTTCGGATCCGGTGTCGGTTGATGAGCAACTTGCATAAGGGGAAATAAGGCAACACCGAGGGCCCAAAGAAAGAAGCAAAAGAAGCGACAAAAACAAAAGCACACAAAGCATACAAATAATATTATATTCAAGCAACATCACATATTACTGCTACTCACAACAATAACATGCATGCATACTTAAGCACACCAATGTCGCGGAAACTCCGGTATTGCGATCTAATATGCTGTGGCGGTGTGCATGAAAGTGAATCCACGTGTGGAGGGGTTGGTGTAAACAAAATTACACCAAGCGCTGGCTTGACACCGGTTGCGGCTGGACGGGAACGGAGGTGAGGACGGACTTGGTGATCATGTAGCGAAACACGGATGTCACGGCCACATCATCATCAAGCGGACGGAAGAGAAACATACTCATCCAGAGAATGGGTGACACGGTAGGATAGTGGTGAAAATAATGCTTGCTGGCATTTCCCTTTTCTGATTGCAAAGATCAGTAAGGGTTGCCAAAGCAGCGACTGGGATGGCAAGATCCGGGATAGAAACATGTCTATCACCGAAACAATAGGTGTGGCTGACGGGAGGATATGAATGCGATACTTGAGCACAAATCCTTCAAATGGTGTCTGGAACACTTGGTACCACGGCATCACTTGTTGGGACAGAGATAACGCCGAACATCGAGAAGCAGCTATGCAAAGCTGGAGGGTGCAGGCAGTGGATCGAAATCGATGCCACCTACACTCACAAGATCAATCGTTAGCGACAAGATAATAAGTCTATATGCATGCTATGCAACAAACAAATGCAACAACCAAATGCACCAAACCGACCAGACTCTATACTACCGCTTTCTAACGCTCGCGCGCACTAGGGCGTCCTACAGCCAGACCTGCTCTGATACCAACGCTCGTGGCACCCCGGCTCAGAGAGACTGGAACACCCCATATTCCAGCCCAGAGATCAAGTCTTCTGGAATATGGCACTGCTTGGCATAGAACAAATCAGCTCTTTATTACAAATGATATGGATACAAGGGTTCCGATATAACAGGGAATTACATCGGCACAGTGACACTACGCCTGCCAAGGTTGCTCTATGCTAGCAGCAGAACAACTCGTAGCAGCGGAATAACTTCTAGCAGCGAAAAAACGATGATAGCGATGGACTCCACTCCGCAGGGACTCTGGCTGGAACGCGTATCCTAGCTCGCAAACTCGGGATCCTTGGCAATCAAGAAAACATAGCATGACCTGCAAAAACTGGCATGACACGCCAGGTGAGTACTTTGAATGTACTCGCAAGCTCACAACAACCAAAGCAATCAAGACAAGCAATATCATGGCATTTACAAGTTAAAGCAATGATGAAATTGATACCACTAGCACATTATAAGCATGGCATGAACTTATGAACATGATGATACTAGCATGCAGCATGTTTAAACTATCATGATTCAACTTACTCTGTTCGGGGTAACCTCGTAACCACCACATGTACCACTTACCATCGTGGACATCACACGATCACCTCAAGATCAAATCAAGCTTGGTATTAACAATACCATAGTAATCATTACCTGACCACAAGGAGCTTGATCCTTACCCGTGATTATCGCATAACACCACAAACATCTACCAGCTTCGGTATCCATGATACCACTATGATCCTCTCACGATCACATAAAGATCAACCAACTTCTTTTCTCATCGGACTGGGGTTATCATTAAGTAGGTTATTATTACTGTTGACCCATAGTATGACCTACTACGAACTAGGCCCATATCCATGGGCGCGGCTATCGATAGATTATATACTCTACAAAGGTTAGTACACTGTACCCACACTACGGAATCCAAGGCCTCGTGCTCCCATTCGGGTGGACCAACGGCGTTCCGACAAAACCGATCTATTGCATGACACTCTCCCGGCCACTTCGACAAACTCCCCTTTGGGCTAAGTCATGGGTGGCCCCGATGTCACCTCACGACACCCAACGACCACCGTCGTGGCAAAACATAAACGGTCCCAAACGGGGACAATGGATCCATACAACTCGGGCACACAAGGCTTATGGCCACCTACCTGATCAGGGTAACGCACGCACATAACCTTCCCTAGTTGGAGGAACCGACGAGAGTCATGACAATAGACCCAGTTAGGACTCCCCAAAAGGCAAGTGTGGCTGCACTGGTCAGCTCACTTCAATGGCACTATGACTCAGTGAAAGTGCAACTAATCCCCGGGTGGTCTTGGTAATTCATAACAACATATAGCTCATTGAACTAATATCCTTTCAAGTTAAATATTTCAGAAAGTTCAATGATTGGCATGGCACATGGACTAGAGATGCGGACCCCTCAAAATGCTAAGGACAAATATTGGCAAAAGCTCAAGACTCTACATTTCTATTTTAGTGATCCAAGATCACATTGAGTCCATAGGAAAAGCCAATACTATTAAAAGGGGATGAGGTGTTGCTTAATGGTCTACTTGCTCAAAGTGCTTAGTGATATGCTCCAAAACCCTCAACCACTTTCTCAAATCCAAATATGGCCTAAACCTAAAGTCAAACCCTGCCCCACCGATTTGATCTATCCGGCGCCACCGAGTTCCTTTGACATAGCCACTGCCAGAAACCCTAATCAGTTTGGTCTCACCGATAGGGATTTCGGTCTCACCGAGATGGGATTGCAAACTCTCTGTTTCCCTTTGGTAACATTTCGGTCTTACCGGAAGGAGCGATCGGTCCCACCGAGTTTGCCTGGCCAACTCTCTGCTTGCTCATTGCTGAAATCGGTCTCACCGAGTTCATGCAATCGGTCACACCGAGATGAGGTTTTGGCCTAACCCTAGCACATCGGTCCCATCGAGTTGAGTATATCGGTCCCACAGAGAATCCTAACGTTCACATTTTGAACTGAATCGGTCTCACCGAGTTCTTCTATTCGGTCTGACCGAGTTGGGTCAAATGTGTGTAACGGTTAGATTTTATGTGCAGGCTATATATACCCCTCCACCCCCTTCTCTATTCATGAGAGAGCCATCAGAACGTGCCTACACTTCCACTACTCATTTTCTGAGAGAGAACCACCTACTCATGTGTTGAGATCAAGACATTCCATTCCTACCACAAAAATCTTGATCTCTAGCCTTCCCCAAGTTGCTTTCCACTCAAATCATCTTTCCACCATATACAAATCTGTGAGAGAGAGTTGAGTGTTGGGGAGACTATCATTTGAAGCACAAGAGCAAGGAGTTCATCATCAACACACCATCTATTACCTTTTGGAGAGTGGTGTCTCCTAGATTGGTTAGGTGTCACTTGGGAGCCTTCGACAAGATTGTGGAGTTGAACCAAGGAGTTTGTAAGGGCAAGGAGATTGCCTACTTCGTGAAGATCTACCCGAGTGAGGCAAGTCCTTCGTGGGTGATGGCCATGGTGGGATAGACAAGGTTGCTTCTTCGTGGACCCTTCGTGGGTGGAGCCCTCCGTGGACTCGCGCAACCATTACCCTTCGTGGGTTGAAGTCTCCATCAATGTGGATGTACGATAGCACCACCTATCGGAACCAAGCAAAAATCTTCGTGTCTACATTGCGTTTGCCTTCTCCAAACCATTCCCTTTACCTTCATATGCAATGTTTTACTTTCCGCTGCTACACTCTTAGAATTGCATGTGTAGGTTGATTGCTTGACTTGTGCTAAGTTGCTAAAATCTGCCAAGACTTAAAATTGGGAAAAGGCTAGATTTTTATTTGGTCAAGTAGTCTAATCACCCCCCCTCTAGACCTACTTTCGATCCTACACTCAGCCAACAGATGTTCAAGTTGTATTAAAGTCCGGTTTAACTTGAATGTAATGAGCTGAGTCACAATAACATGATGAAATAATAATGCGTATGAGCATGATATCAACATGAGCATGGATGAGCAACATCACTTTTTAACACATCAAAAACAATAAATCATTCTCCAGATGCAAATGAGCATGGCGTACCAATGAGCATGAATAACACAAATATAACCCTCATATGAACATAGCATGACTACTAGCGTCGGAAAAAGACTTACTAGAATATAACATGATAATAATACTAGCAGGTAATCATTTAACCAATAGATGAAAAATGATCATATCATAAATATAAGCATGGATTCACGAGCATATATATAGCATTCGGAAAACATGCACAAAAAATTTATTATTCAAGTAGGAACCATGGCTACTGCAGGACCATCATGCAAGTGGCTGTCGTGGCTTGCCTGGGGATGAAGAAACCACCGGGGAGAGGTGCGATGAAGTCGCGGAAATATTCGCCGAAATGTTTCTCTCTAGGAGGGGGCTAGATAAGGGCAAGGGAAAAATGGTCATTTCTAGTATGTGAACACATAGTGAAAATGGTACCAACAGATCGGGCTCGACGAGACGAAGATGTGGGCTTTGGATTCACCTGATTCGGGGTTACGGTCGCGATGATACGAGAGGTGGAAGGTCAGGGACTAATCTGTAAAAGTTTCCTCACAAGTAAGTCCCTGGTGGATAAAACAGAAAACACATTTTAGAGAAATACGCTTTTAGAACTGAGAAAGCGTACTTTGGGCCGAAGAAGAAAGAGAATGAGCTTTCTCAATGTGAAAACGTACTCCGAGGAAAGGCGCTTCCACTTGCCACGTCGGCTGACCGGGGTCAACTCCCCGTGTCACTGACTGGTGGGGTCTGCGCGCAGGTGGGGCCCACCTGGCCTGGCTTGTCTTCAACCCTCCGCTCGCCCGCGATGCAGAGGAAGGCCGTGCGCGCCAGCCACGACCCCCGGCGACACGGACCACCTCCGGCGGAGGTCCGACTACCAAAACGCTCGGGAGAAAGAGGTGCTCCTGCCTGGCCGTCTCTCGCACGTTGAGGCGCACTGGAGAGAGCACGGCCTCGGTCGCGGCGGACGGCGGCGTCGGGCGCTGTTGGTTGCGTGGCCCCGGGCCACTGGAGATGGGGAAAAGGTGCGCCGGAGATTCTGTCGGGGCCGGGACACGATATCCCAGAAATTAACCCCTTGTGTTATCACCAGCCCAGGATTACTGTTATTGGTGGACACGTCCTTGTTACAGAATTACCAAGCTATTACAAGAATTAGATACAAGACCAGAAAGGTCTAATGATACAATAGGGATTCCGGTGGTGGGTGATGGAAATGACTCGTGGTTCTCCAGCGTCGATGGGGCTCCATTCCCATAGGAACAGCTGACCCGAATAATTCCTATCACGCATGGCTGCCATCCTAGGCTCCGCACGGGCATCGTGGTGGAACTCCTCAAAGAAATCCTGACCTGGCCAAGTAAATAGCCAGGGACAAGCCTGTGAGTATGTTTGAATGTACTCGCAAACATCATGAACAAGAGATATACCGAATGCAGCAGACGAAATATATGATCATGTTGAACCAAACTATATGCGTATGCTCATGCTGGATCATGCTAAAATGCTCATGCTGACACAAATCTAAATCATGACATGACAATAGCAAAATGATACGAAAGTAAATATAACATGTTAGTCATGATCAAACTTGTTAGAAATAACACAAATGAATGCCACGGGTAGTCTAGCCAGCCCAAGTGACATTCAAAAAAAAAGAAAAAGAAATGCCAGTCGGGTGTCAAGTGACGCCACGGTCGGACTTGAAGAGAAATGCCAATCGGGTGTCCACAAGAGTAGTGGCGGGGCCGCCTGTAAACTCGAGGGACGCCACGAGAGGTCTTGAAAATAAAGTTGAGTGCCCGGGGTAGTCTAGCCAGCCCCTGAGACACTCAAAAAAATAAAATAAGAGAAACGGGTTAGTCCACAATAAT
Organism: Thinopyrum elongatum; assembly: GCA_011799875.1. Taxonomy (NCBI): domain Eukaryota; kingdom Viridiplantae; phylum Streptophyta; class Magnoliopsida; order Poales; family Poaceae; genus Thinopyrum; species Thinopyrum elongatum. Next base: position 547,506,130 of record CM022300.1, on the reverse strand, counting down.
ATGCATAACCACACTAATATTAGTATGCATAGCAAAAATATTCATGGTAGCATCAGGGTGACAATAATTATCCTGCATAATAATTCAGGCTCAATTTAATTATTTTCCTCCGAAGACCGACACTAAGACCGACACTTGACCAACCCAGACTGTAGCCCTTAACCGCAGACACGGCTATTCGAATAGGTTTATACTCTGCAGAGGGTGTACTCTTTACCCACAAGTAAAGGATTTCTTTAGTCAGTACCATGACACTGACTAATTCCCATTACGGTCTTTGGGTTGAATACACACCTGACCAGCACACACCAGATTAACTTTTTGGATGCCAGGAATCACCCAAAGCATCGTTCAAGAAAAACTCTAAGACGGAGAGACCAACATCCTGCATGGGATCACTATTAATATGCGCGGATTCCAAGGGGTGCCCCCCTCTCAGTCACAACTGGAAACACCCATGCCCCCTGACCCGATGACAGGATTTAGTCTGTGGCCGCGGAAACCCTCATCGTGGCCCTTTGTATGGTGTGTGCACGGAAAGGGGTTATCAACTTACTAAACCATACCCTACCTGTGGCAGGGACCTGTGGCAGTACGGAACAAGTATGGGGGTTATCGGAACAAGACTCGATCTACGGCTGACTCGGGAGGCTCAATTATTTCTTGCAGTGGTTAGCACAACAAAGTATTCTTTCAATAGTAGCATCCCAACAGGGCTACAACCCTTGCATGCTCCAACATGCCCACACTGATCATTCTCGTCACAATGAGTTTTCAGTCTCACGGTCACTTTTCTCTACTCTTACTTCATGCCTAAATGAAGGTAAAATATTTCATGGGGTCATGCATGCATAACTATCAGTATGCCAACTTTATAGGAACTCAACATAGTCATGATGCAAATATTAACTATGCAATCCACCATATCAAGTGTTCAAGATGCTTGCCTTTAGTATGCAGAGATATTGGGTGCACTCCAAAGTTTGAAAAGTTTCTTCCCTTCATTTTTTCCTATTTTGAAGATTATAGCAATTACCACATAATTCAAAACAGTACTAAAAAGTTGTTTGGAAATTTTTGAAATAAATACTAAAATAAACTATATGAAAAATGAAAAATAACAGAAAAAGAATCAATTCATTTCGAGTTAATATGATTTACTTAGAGAATTTCTAAGTTGGAAAGAATAAAGGAATGGACTATTTAAAATATCCAGTAGGAACAAGGCTTAGGAAAAATGTTCACCTAAGCTGAAATAATAGAGCATGATTTTAGGGATCTGTAGAAATTTGAGTTATCAAATTTGGATTTGAAATGACTGTTGTGGCATTTGTTGGAATCTGCTGAGAAAAAGAAAATAGAAAAGATAGAGAAATGCCCTGAGCGCGATATAGACGCCTGGCTTACTGGGCCGAGCCCAGCCGATCGGCTGTGCAGGAGGCGGTCGACGTCGGAGACGTATTTCCTGGAATACGCTTCCCTCGCGTGGAAACGGCTCCGAGATAGACCCGTCTCCACTTGCTGTCAGCTCGGCGCGGTCCAGTGTCATTGACTGTGGGTCCCTTGACCCCACCGGTCAGGTTTGACCGGGTCAGCGCCGGTGCTGTCCTCCTGCGACAGAACAGAGCGGCGCTCCGGCGAGGCTCGCCGGCAAACAGTGGCCCTGTTCGGGGAGCCGTGGTCACCATTGTGTTCAGGAGTGAGAGGCAGTTCGCCCGGTGCTCGCCGTGGTGGCTGGGATGGACGGAGTTGCCGGCGACGAGGTTCTCGGTGGACGGCGGCGTCGGACGAAAGAGGAACTTCGGCTGTGGTCAATCTGGAGAGGAATTGAAGATGGAGATGGACTTGCGGAGATCAGTAGAGGTTGTTGGCGCAGAAAGTTTGTGCGGGAAGGCTGAGGTGGTGATGAATTCGACTGGAGTGCCACGGCAATATATCTCATCGGAGGGGAGGAAGAAGACCACGTCCGGCGATTTGGGTTCTCTGGAAGGGTTGTACGGGAGGGAGGAGTGGTCGTGAGGAGCTGCAGGAGCCCGGGGCGAGCTTTATAGCAAGAGGGAGAGTCGTTCCGTGGCTTCCCGAAGAAGCCTTGGCGGCGACGGCCATAATTGCGCCGTCGAGGTGGTTACAAGGGCGGTGCGACGTGGAAAGGCTTCTGCAGGAGTCCACCGTCCATAGATGGGTCAGTTGGCTCGTAGGACACCAGGTGGCTTGGGCGGTGCCGGCCACGGGCAGACCGTGGCCGTGGGAATTGATGGCCGGCCGTGGACGGTGGCGAGGCCGGTGAGGGACGGCGGGGTTGGTGGCATCCCGCAGTGATGCCAGGGCGAGCTGGTTGGCTTCGGGACGAGCCACGCGTCCTGGGCGGTGGCGTAGCCGAGACGGTAGCCACGGGCGGCAGCGCTGGATGGTCCAGGGCGGTGCTAGGAGACGAGGGGAGGTGTCGGCGGAGTTGGTGGGTGTCTCGCGAAGCTCCTGGAGGTGCCCAACGTGCGGAGCAGCAGCAGGGGGGCAGCGCAGAGCGGTGCTGAAGCCTGCAATACTGGCGCTCTAGGCACGCTCTGTGCATGCATGCTACGTGCTCGACAAAATGTGAGGGGGCTCTACATTGAACTAATCATGCTGGGTTTTGGCAGGTGGATGCTCCTGGGGATCCCAGAGATGATGGACAAGATGGTTTGGCCATATGATCAAGTTCCTAATGTAGTTTTGATAGGTAGCCAAATTCTGTCATGCACATGAGCTGTTTGATAAAATGCTAGGGCAATCTAGGGGACTTTGCTGGGTGTGAAATTTACCAGGATGGTGTCTCCTTAGTGGGTATAGATTATGGTGGAGTTGTTTTGGCAAAAACAAAAACTTGCTAGTGCAAGTTTGGGGGAATTTCAATTCTGGACAGAAAATATAGGGGAATATTTGGTGAACTAAAAAGATTCCAATGGAGCTAAAATTTTGGACTTAAGGGTCTGGTAGGAAGGAATATAAGTGGGAAAAATTTCAGGATTTTTGGGGCAAGGAAAATTGGGGTTGTAGTAGAAACTCAAATACTGGACAGAATTGGAAAGAGGTTGTTCCACTCAAAATTTTCAAAAGACCAAGTTGGGTTTTTGCATAAAAGTGATCTATAGGCATCACATGACCTCCCACAATTTTTGTGGAATTTTAAAAACAATTATTTAAAATAGTTGTAGTGCAACAGAGGCATTTAAAATATAGAAATAGCTATTAAAAGAATTGTTTTGGGGTAATTTTTATTATGAAAATAATTCCTATTGTTATTAAAGTAGTACTGAAATGGTTTAAGAAAACTCCCAAAGCCATAATATCATTTAAAAAATTCTATATGGAGGGAAGAATTTTTGGAAAACAGAAACAGAAAAATACCCTAAAAATAACAAAAGACTTAATATAATTTAAAATTTTATTTCTGGCCATATTTTACTTAATAAAATCATGGTTGAATTTTTGGGGTGTTACAGATTCTTTGGGGCCTGGGGGTATCTCTAGTGGTGGAAGGAAGCCGAGGAGAGCTCGGCATTGCTCGGATTTAGCCGGAGACCGACGGCGGGCACGGCGGTCGTGAAGAGCGATGGGGGACTCCGGCGATGAATTGATAGGTCGGGGCGGTAGCTAGAAGAGTGAGGAGGAGGATGAGATGCTCACGGGCCGCGGGCAAGGTGCCGTGGCCGAAAGCCCACCGCGAGAGTCTGGCAAACGCTCCGGTAGGGATAGGGCTCACGGGTGGCGTGGGCGGGACGGGGGAGAGCAGAGGAGGGTCATGAAGCAGAGCAAAGCCAAAGGCACGAGGAGGAAGAGGCCAGGGGAGAGGAAGACGACGGTGGCTCACGGGCGCGCACTATGCATCGACTGGGACGGCTCGCCGAGGAAGAATCCAGAGGGGGAAAGGGGTCCAGGGTGAAGGTGACGACGAGACGAACCTGCTAGACATACTGTGGTGTGAGGGAACGACGAGAGTGGAGGGGACTTGAGCTAGCCAGTGCTCTGGACGCGGCCAAACGCTGCAGAGCGCGTGCACAGGCATGCCAACAGCACGGTCACCGCGTGCACAGGCAAGGAAAGGATTGGAGAGGCAGGAAATAGTTATCTGGGGTCTAGTCCTTGCTCCCCAAGGCAGCACAGAAGTGATGGATCGAAGAAAGGAGCTCTGGTTTGATGGGATTCATCACTGAAAGTTTGCTACAGCAAACTTGGGTTGCAAGGTGGAGAAAGTTGGAATGGTCTAGAGATAAACCAAGTTGTCTCGGAGGTTTAGGGTAGGAAGGACTACAGTCCTGTTAATTTGGAGGTGATTTGGACCAACGTTTAACATAGTTGCTTCACAACTGCATAATTTGGTCCAGAATCAAGATCATGAAGTAGCACTCACTAGGTGTGTTGGATTGAGCTGAATTTTTGTGGAGATGAGTTATATAGGCATATGAAGCTACTGTAAAAGTTTCATACCATTTGGATACACCAAAATGGTACTTGCTTCACAATGCAGCTCTCTGGACAGAATTTTGGGAAAAATTGCACAGGGCAAATGGCTAGATAAAATGAGCCCAAATTTTGCGGAGAGGGTTTATATGGGTAGGAGCATGTCCTGGTAAATTTTCAGCAATATAATATAGTTGCTTCACAACTTGAAAATCTGACCAGAAACCAAGATTTGAAGGTGTGCTCACATACATTGGTGGATTGAGCTCAAATCTTGTGGAAAGTGATGATTTGATCATATGAAGGACCTTGCAAAATTTCAACTCATTTGGATTACCCTAGCTAGTACTTCCTTCACAAAGGCTTCCCTCAAACAGAAACTTTGGAAATTTGCTGAAGAAGATTCACTAGGAAAATTGAGTTGAATTTTGTCATGTGGCCATGATACGGATAGGAAAGAGTGCCCAAGAAGTTTGGGGTCAATCAAGCAAAGATAAATGACACTTCCTTCTCAAAAAGCCACTTAGGGAAAAATGAGAAAAGGAATATTTGTGAATTATCTTTGATGATGCCAAGGTAGGGTTTTGACATATCTGTGGAATATATGACCCAAACAATTTATGAGAATTATTTGGGAATTTTGTGGATGAAAGAAAGGTAGGTTGCTTCACACCCTGGGGCTAAAAGGATTATTCCTTTAATAGAAAAAGGAATATTCCCAATAAAAAGAATATTGGGATTGGTCCAAGATGGGCAATGACATGATATTGAGATGGTTTTGAGCATTACAAGCCACTCGGGAGAGGAATCAAAGGTGATCTCCTCAGGTTTCAAGACCACAGAGCCACATAAAAGCAATTCAAATAAAAAATCCAAAGAAAAACAAAAGAAAAAGAAAGGGCCAAAAATCAGGGTGTCACATGGGGTGCGGGATACAAAGAAAAGTGGGCGAGGCTACGAAGACGTGGAGCACAATCAGGATTATTCGTTCGGCATCCGACATTAGGGCATGTCAGTGAACGAGAAGCTTATGATTCGACCGCGGGAATAGCGGCCCTAGGACTTCCAGCCCAGTACGAGCCCATGCGGAGTAAAGCAGTACCTTGGACGGTCAGGGACGATCGAGATGCATGATCCAATGGCCTAAATCAGTGAATGCGTGAGAGAGCTTAGAAAGGGTTCAGTTTTACTATCCTTAATTCTATATTGCCCCCTAAATAATGTTTTTGTACTGTTGTCCTCTAGATCCAATTTTTATGTTTTACCCTTTAGAGGAAAGGCAGAGAAATCTCTGTCGGAGGGCTCCTCTTCTAACTTCTAGTTATAGTTCTTGGTGTAGTCCCAATAATCCTTCCTGCTATCCTGATTTTGAGGCGTTCATCTAAAATGGCTCTAATGATCAGCTAAGTGTGTGTTTGATTGCATTATCACCCTAGCATGGTTGTTCCCCTTTGAGACATGTTGAGTCTAGACATGTTGAGTACATGCATATGCTATTGTTTGATAGTGATGCATGTGCCGAGACACGCTGAGCTGAGATTTTATTTGGTAGCCTGCATCTGATTAGACATGTTGGGCTAAGATTGTGTTTGGTAGCATCTATCTGAAGTAGACGTGGTTACCTCCTCTTAAGGTGGTCAATAGTTACAAATACATGATAAAGAAAATTGTGTGCACAATTCAATGGTCTTTTTTGCTCTAATACAACATTGCACCAACATTTAGACTATATGTAAATATGATAACCATACTTTAACAACTGACACATAATTCTAGCAATAAAGCATCATCATTTCAACATATCATCTCAGCAATAAAGCGTCATCATTTCAACATATAATCTCAGCAATAAAGCAACATCATTCAGTATATTCATATTACCTAGCCTCATTCTAAATTCAACTTGAATTATGTGTTACATTCCAAATATACATAGCATTACAAAAGGGATAGCTTCTCAACATGCACCAAATAAGATCGGGATTCTTTTCCAAGATACACTTGAATGATGCTTTGCGAAGTTCATCATCCATCTTCACAAAATTAAGGCCTTTTACCTTAAATTTCATGACATGATCGAAAATAGCCAACCCTTGGCAAGAGGAAACACATCAAGCCCGTCTCACATTACAATGACTAACTTCTCTCTCTGTCGCTCATTAAGTTGTCTATAATTTTCTTTCCAATTTATCCATGTAAACAAAAAGAAAACAAATAGTGGTCTATGTTTGAGGAAAATAAATGTTACACTAACACAAAAATCAATGGTAGAATAACACAATTTACTCTAGAAAATGAGCACACATGACATGAACCATGCCACCCTTTAATAATTTTCAGCATCACAAGCATGGTATACCATACTACACATTACTAATTTCAGCATCACAAGCATAAGCATAACCATCTGTTCATTCTACAAAATGAGCACAAACAACATTCAAGACTAATTTTCAACATCCATTACTAATTTGTCAGGATCCAATACTCATTTTCATCTCACATGGCAACACACATAATTCAAAATATGGGAAAAAAGAGCATGTCACAATAGAGGATGGATCTAGAGTGAGGAAAGAGGTAGGATGAGGGACAAGGGAGGAGGAGGTAGGCCGGACGAGGACGAACAAGGCGAGCAGAAGGAGGATGGAGGAGGGAGGGAGGAGGAACACCGGAAGAGGACGGAGGTAGGGAAAGAACAAGGATGTGAAGGAAAAAGGAGGAGGGGGAGGAGGATCCTTGTAACACCCCAATTTTTGGCCCTTACTTTTTCTTTTGATTTTCTTTGGTTTTTGCTCTGATTTTTCTTTTGGAGTGGTTCGGTGGACTTGAAACCTGGGAAGATCATATCTCCTTATTCTCCCAAGTGGTTCATCACTCTCAAATATTTCCAAAGATCATGTCATTTCCATTCTAGCCCAACGCCAATCTTTATTTCTTCGGAATAGTCCTTTTTCTATATAAGAAATAACCCTGTTTGACCTAGGTTGTGAAGCAACTTATATTTCTGTCATTCCCAAAATTCTCAAAAATTCTTTGGATCATATCTTCCCCAAATATGTCAAAACCCTTCCCTGCCTAGTTAAAAAATAATTCAGGAATATTCATTTTCTATTATGTCTAGAATGGCACTTTGTGAAGCAAGTGCTATTTATATTTTCTTAATTGCCCTCAAACTTTTTGACCAGTCTTTCATATCAAAACCATTGACACATGCCAAAATTCAGCTCCATTTGCCTATCCAATCTTCCTTAGAAAATTCCCAAAGTTTCTATCCTTATAGGACCACTATGAAGGAAGTACCATTTTGGAATGTCCAAATGGCATGAAATTGTTACAGTGCCTTAATATGCTCAAATCACCATCCTGCACAAAATATTAGCTCAATCCAACACTCTATTGAAGTACAACATCCAGACCTAGTTTCTGGCCTGTTTTTGCAGTTATGAAGCAACTACCCCCAAATCTTATCCAAATCATCTCCAAATTCACCAGCTGGTAGTCCTTCCTACCCCTAATCCATGTGACAACCTGGTTAGCCCCTTAAGCCCTCCATTTGACCACATCATCATGTCAAAGTTTGCTGCTGCAAAGTTCAGATGATGTTACCCATCAGCACAAAGTCACTTTATTCGAGCCATTCCATCAAGGGGGTCCCAGGACGAGTGGACTACACCCTGGACATGGTCGTCCATGCTGAGTCACCGTGCACATGTTGGTGCATGTGGTGACCATGTGGTCAGGCATGCCAAATGCATGCTCTCACTACCAAAAAAGACACATCCATGACATTATGGCCCGAACGAAAAAAAAGTCATGGTTATGACACTTCTATGATGATAATTGTCACAAAAACACATATAATCATTGATGTGGTGGGCTCCTACTTCCATGACAGAAAATCATGACAGAAAATAGGCTTTTCGTCCTGGGCCGGCTGGAGATGCACCTGCATGACATTCTTTGGGCCGTCCATGACGTAAACAATCATGGTAGAAGTGAGGGCAAGGAAATATCAGGGAGTTCCCGGTTACGGTGGGTGGTCGGGGCCGAGCAATGCACTGTGGTTTGCATGTTTCTCTCGTATGCGCGTGTGTCTGCGAGGCGCTCGCTAACTGAACCCTTGCGAGGCGTTCGCTTACTGAACCCGAGCGATTGCACTAGCTAGCTACATACTGAACAAGAGCAATCGATCCAACTACGTATCGCTGCTAATCGAACCCGGCCGACTCCTTCGTTGCTAACTGAACCCGATCAATCACTGCCGCTGTCGGGGGATGGACCCCAGGCAGGCAACGGAACCCGGATCCTTTCAAAAACATCAGGGCTGGCAATGCCCCTCAATCCGGTGCGTACCTGGCCGGCTTCCCAGCGCAACCCGGCCAGATGCCGCGGCCCGGACAAGCCGGTTGGCGCATGCCGGCCGGTTCCCACAAGACAAACCTACATCGACAAACAAGCATGGCTACAGTGCGCCAACCTTTACGCCAGCCCCGGCGGGCTCGGCTGTCGTGCCGACCAAGCCACCGCCTGGGGCGGGCGGCGTCTCGGAGGCGCAACCGTGTAGCAAGACAACGCGGCCATCCCATGACGTCCCGCACGACATGACTACAGTGCCCAGCAGCCGGTCGTACCCGCGCCCAGCGGACCCGGTACGGCCCGCACTCGATGGACCCGGCGAGACCTGCACCCGATGGACCCGGCAGACCCGACACGCCCCGGCGGCCCCCACTGCCGGCTCCTAGACACTGACAACCCGGCCCCGCGCCTATGTAACTTTACCGTAACCCTGGGGGGTCGGCCTATAAGACCCCACGGAGGCCTCCATGTAGGAGGACATGCGATCACTGGTCGACTCTTTAGCCACACACACATGTAGAAGGAGCAGCCTATGCACTGGCCTGCCTTCCTTCCTCCCCAAAACAGCTCTAGGAGCAAGCTTGTACCATCTTCGTATAAACCACACTCGGCAGGACTAGGGGTGTTATCTCTCCGGAGAGTCCCGAACCTGGGTACGTCTTGTGTCTCTCACTCGCTCGTACCAACCTCGCCTCTGGAGCTCACCGGTGGTCTCTTGCCTGTTCCTCTCTTTAGCCATCCCATGGCATCTGCCGTGAGCTCACCATGATAGTTGGCGCCCACCGTGGGGCAGCTTGAGGTGCCGGCCGAAGATATGTTCCAGACAGGGCCCTTTGCCAGCTCCGGCAAGATCTGCATGCGCGGTTTGGTCCCTGCGCCCGGCGCGGGGCCAGCCGGCCTCGCCGGTTCGCTCGTCGCCCCCTTCGGCACGCTGCGCATCTCCGACACTCCCGCCGCTGACGAGTACCCCAGCGAGGTGCTCGACGTCACCGACTCCCTCGTTCCCATTGGCTGTGCCCCCTCTAATGACGCAGCGGATCTCTGCATCCAGGTAGAGGTGCTCATCACTGACTCCAGCTCCACTTTGTCCAGCACCACGAAGAAGGCCGCCGCCGCCAAGTCCGCAGCGGAGCGCGCCAGCACGGCCACCCCGCTGCGCGCCATGATGTAGAACCTAAGTGTCCCCATCGCCACCGACATCAACGCCGCCAGGCCCTGGCCCAGCTCGAGGAGGAGCAGAAGCACCTGCTGGATGAGGCCGCGACGCTTGCTGCTACGCAGCGCCAGTTGGAGTCCATCCAGCGAGAGCACGACGCCGTGTACAGCTTCACGCCGGCCGCGGCTGAGCCCAGCCGGGTTGCCGAGGTGTGGACCCATGGCGCCGCCATTGGCCGCTTGCTAGGCGTGATCCCACCCGTCTACAACACCCCCGTCAAGAACATGCGCGCTATAGAGGCGGCCGCAGTGGGCATGGAGCAGCTGCAGGGTGAGGAACTGCATGAACGCATGAAGCGCATGCGCGAACTTCTCACTGTCGCGAACACGCAGCAAGTTCGCCTTGACGCTCCCGCGGCGTCCGAGTCGCGCCACACCAAGGACCCCGAGCAGCCGAACACGACATCTTCACCGCCCCCCAGTGAGGCCCATTCCGGCCGAACTCGAACACGGCGCAATCGCGCCTTGACGGCTGGCGACGACCTAGGCACCGAGGCAGCTCCGGAGGACCGGCGCCGGCAAGACCCTCTCCCGCCATCCGACCGGCGTGGCCGTCCGGCTCCCCGCGGCCCAGTTGCAAGCCAGCTGGGCCCGCGCGCCATGGACGATAATGACGCCCGTCACCGCATCAAGCAGCTCGCCCTCTCCCTCGAGCTGGAGGAGGACAACGAAGTCGGTCCGGCTTGCTTTGGCCCACGCATCCGGGATGAGCCCTTCCCCAAAGGATTCACGCTTCCCCACGACACCCCCAAGTACAATGGGACCGTCAAGCAGGAGGGCTGGCTCATCGACTACACCACCGCCATCAGCATCGCGGACGGCTATCGGCGCCTGGCCATGCGCTATGCCCCGCTCATGCTCCAGGCCTCGGCCCGGACATGGCTGAACAGCCTACCGGCTGGCAGCGTCAACTCGTGGGTTGATTTCGAGCAAGCCTTCGTGTGCAACTTCACCGGCACCTACAAGCGGCCCGGTCATCCCAGTCAGCTCACCATGTGCGTGTAGGGGCCAAACAAGACCGGCCGTGAGAACCTCGCATGCTGGATCGAGCTACGAAACAACTGTGAGGGCGTCCACGAGGTTCAAGCCATTCAGTACTCCGTGAGCAGCTGCCGGGATGGCACCCTCCTCAAGCACAAGCTCCTGCGCTCTGAGCCGACCATCATGGCCACGCTTATGGTCACGGCGGACAAATACGCCACGGCCGATTCCGCCATGAAGATCCAAGTAGTGCTAGACGAACCTGGCAAAGCGTTGCTGTCACCTCCCTCCAAAGCGGTTGGCGAGAGCAACCGCCAGCAGAACAACCAACAGAACAACAAGCACAAGGCCGAGCAGCATGATCCTCGCTACGGCAACAGTATCATCGTGGCCGCCGACCAGGCGCCCGCGACCAAGCCGGCCGGCAAGCGCCGGCAAACCGGCAAGACTGCATGGCAACCAGCCATGAGCTTCGAGGAGATGCTCGACGCTCCCTACAAGCACCACAGCGGCGCGAGGCCGTCCACACACATGCTTCAGCAGTGCGCCATTACCAAGCACATCATGAGGGGCGACATCCCGCCGCCTCCGGCTCCGGCACCGGGTGCGGGGCAGCTGGCTCGGCCGCCACCCCCGCCCCCGGCAAACGGCGCCATGCATGATGAAGTCTTCCCCAACGCGAATGATTGCTACGTCGTCTTCACCAACTTTGGTGATGACAAGCGTAGCGAGTGCCTGCTCTGGAAGGAAGTGAACACCGTCATCCTGGCCAGGCCTGAGTACATGCACTGGTCGGAGCGCCCGGTCCGCTGGACCTGGGAGGACCACCCGGCCGTCATGCCCAACCCGGGTGGCTACGCCCTCGTCCTCGACCCCACCATAGTCGCTGCGAAGCGCACATGCAAGTTCTCACGGGTCCTCATCGATGGTGGTAGCAGCATCGACATCCTCTACCGCGACACCATGACCAAGCTCGGCATCGAGGCGAGGCAGCTGGAGCCATCCCGGACGGTGTTCCACGGCATCGTGCCAGGCCTCTCCTGCTCTCCAATCGGCCGGATCCGGCTTGACGTCCTGTTCGGTACAAGTGACCATTTCCGGCGTGAGCCTATCTGGTTCGAGGTGGTGGACTTGTCCAGTGCTTACCACGCGCTGCTGGGCCGGCCTGCGCTGGCATAGTTCATGGCGGTCCCCCACTACGCCTACTTGATGATGAACATGCCGGGTCCCAAAGGGTTCATCACCATTGTCGGCGACTACAAGAAGTCCCTGGAATGCGCCCAAGCTGGCCGAGTCGATGGTCATAGCCGAGGAGCGGCGCCAGCTCGACCGGATTTTGGCGGTAGCCGGCGAGAAGCCGGCCGTGCCGGCTCCGGCAAGGAGTTGGCCGGCGAGGCCTCGTTCTAGCCATCGAAGGATACCAAGAAGATCCCGCTCAACCCGGAGGACCCCAGCTGCAGCAAGTACATTGTTGTGGGCACCTGCCTCAGCAGCAAATAGGAAGGCGAGCTCGTCGACTTCCTCCGTGAGAATCCGGATATCTTTGCATGGTCCCCAAAGGATGTGCCGGGTGTTCTGAGAAAGTACGCTGAGCACAAACTACACATCTGCAAGGATGCCAAGCCTGTCCATCAGTCCCTACGTCGCTTTTCAGAAGAGAAGAACCATCGGTTAAGAAGTCGCCCGGCTACTCACAGCCGACTTCATCATGAAAGTGTTTCACCCCGAGTGGCTGGCCAACCCAGTCCTCATCCTGAAGAAAAACGATACTTGGCGCATGTGTATTGACTACACCAGCCTCAAGAAAGCATGCCCCAAGGATCCTTTTGCCCTTCCACGAATAGATCAAGTGATCGACTCCGTGGCTGGCTGTGAGCTCCTGTCCTTCCTGGATGCTTACTCCGGCTATCACCAGATCAAGCTGGACCCAGATGACGCCCTGAAGACGTCCTTCATCACGCCCTTTGGGGCGTACTGCTACATCACCATGTCGTTCGGCTTGAAGAATGCCGACGCCACCTTCCAGCGCTGCATGCAGAAATGCTTGCTGCCGCAACTCGGCCGCAACATCCACGTCTACATTGACGACATTGTGGTGAAGACGAAGAAGCACCTCACGCTCCTTGACGACCTGAAGGAAACCTTCACCAATTTGCGCGAGTACCAGATCAAGCTCAACCTGGAGAAGTGCGTGTTCGGTGTGCCGGCCGGACAGCTACTCGACTTCCTCGTCTCGGAGCTCGGCATTGAGGCAAACCCAGAGAAGATCAAGGCCATTGAGCGCATGCGCAAGCCAACCCGGCTGCGGGATGTCCAAAAGTTCACCGGCTGCTTGGCCTCTCTCAGCCGGTTTCTCAGCCGGCTGGGTGAGAGGGCCTTGCCCCTATATCAACTGATGAAGAAGACGTCACCGTTTGAATGGAACGACCAGGCGGATGAAGCTTTCTAGGATCTCAAACGCATGCTCTCCACCGCACCAGTCCTGGCTGCGCCGACCGACAAGGAGCCGTTGTTGTTATACATTGCCGCCACCTCGCGGTCGGTCAGCACGGTGCTGGTGGTTGAGCATCCAGAGAAGGGCAAGACTCAGCGGGTTCAGTGCCCGGTGTACTACCTGAGCAAGGTACTCTCCGTCTCCAAGCAGAATTATCCGCACTATCAGAAGATGTGCTACGACGTGTACCTCACCGCCAAGAAGCTGAAGCAGTATTTCCAAGAGCATGTCATCACCGAGGTCAGCATGGCCCCCATCGGCAAAATCATGGGCTGCCGGGATGCCGCCGGCCAGGTAGCCAAGTGGGCCATCGAGCTGGCCAGCCACACCATCCTGTACGAGCCCCGCACTACAATCAAGTCCCAGGCGCTGGCCGACTAATGTCTACTACGCAACCTTCTTCTTGTAGACTCTTGTTGGGCCTCCAAGCGCAGAGTTTTGTAGGACAGTAGCAAGTTTCCCTCAAGTGGATGATCTAAGGTTTATCAATCCGTGGGAGGCGTAGGATGAATATGGTCTCTCTCAAACAACCCTGCAACCAAATAACAAAGAGTCTCTTGTGTCCCCAACACACCCAATACAATGGTAAATTGTATAGGTGCACTAGTTCGGTGAAGAGATGGTGATACAAGTGTAATATGGATGGTAGATATAAGTTTTTGTAATCTGAAAATATAAAAACAGCAAGGTAGCAAGTAACAAAAGTGAGCAAAAACGGTATTGCAATGCTTGAAAACTAGGCCTAGGGTTCATCCTTTCACTAGTGCAAGCTCTCTCAACAATGATAACATAATTGGATCATATAACAATCCCTCAACATGCGACAAAGAATCACTCCAAAGTTTCTATCGGAGAACGTAGGACGAAAACGTGCATCAACCCCTATGCATAGATTACCCCAAGGTCACCTCAGGAATCCGCGAGTTGAGTGCCAAAACATACATCAAGTGAATCAATAGAACATCCCATTGTCACCACAGATATCCCATCGCAAGACATACATCAAGTGTTCTCAAATCCAATACTCAATCCAACATAACAAAACCACAAAGAGCAAGACTCAATTCATCACAACAAGAGATAGAGAGGGAAGAAACACCATATGATCTAACTATAACAACAAAGCTCGCGGTACATCAAGATCGTGCCAAATTAAGAACACGAGAGAGAGAGAGAGATCAAACACATAGCTACTGGTACATACCCTCAGCCCCGAGGGTGAACTACTCCCTCCTCATCATGGAGACCGCCAGGATGATGAAGATGGCTACCGGTGATGATTTCCCCCTCCGGCAGGGTGCCGGAACGGGCTCCCGATTGGTTTTTGGTGGCTACAGAGGCTTGCGGCGATGGAACTCCCGATCTAGGTTTATTTCTGGAGGTTTTGGTATTTATAGGAGGTGTTGGCGTCGGGGACAAGTCAAGGGGGCCCATGAGGCGACGACAAGGCAGGGGGGCGCGCCCTCCACCCTTGTGGTTGCCTCGGGACTCCTCTCCGATATATTTTTGTTCCAGTATTTTTTATATTTTCCAAAAATATTCTCCGTAAATTTTCAGCCCATTCCGAGAACTTTTATTTCTGCACAAAAAAACGACACCACGGTAGTTCTGCTGAAAACAGCGTCAGTCCGGTTAGTCCTAAGCAAATCATACCAAAATCATATAGAACTATTGTAAACATGGCATGAATACTTCATAAATTATAGATACGTTGGAGACGTATCAGCATCCCCAAGCTTAATTCCTGCTCATCCTCGAGTAGGTAAATGATAAAAGAAATAATTTATGAAGTGTGAATGCTAGCAAGTGCACAAGTTTGATCAATAATAATTTCAATCACCTTTTCTAGCATCATTATATATCATAAATAGTAGCTCATCTCATAAAACTTCTCATGATCAAGTAGCAAGCTATTCACATGTTAAAACATAGATCATAAACTTTCTTGAAAACTAACAAACTTTTTTCTCAGTCATCAAACAATTGCAATTCATCTTATTTTCAAGAAGGGTCTATGTAAGAGCTTTGATTTAGCAAATTCCACATACTCAACTATCATATAGTCTTCCATGATTGCTACCACTCAAAGCATATTTTTAGAACAAATAGCATCCATCGAACACAGAGAAAGATAGGGGCTTAGTGTTTCGCCTCCCAACTTATTTATCATATAGATAATTGTCAACAATAATAATTCATGATCAAATATATTTGAATGGCCATATATGCTTAGATCTTTCCCCATCACATGATGCTTGCCAACTAAAGAATAGGTTGGAATAAGAAATTGACTCAACAAAAAAAAAGGTAAAAGATAGGCCCTTCGTAGAGGGAAGTAGGGATTTGCAGAGGTGCCAGAGCTCGAAGCTTTTAAAACAGAGATGAACATAATTTTGAGAGGTATGCTTTCATTGTCAACATAACAACCAAGAGTTCTCACTATCTTCCATGCTAGATACATTATAGACGGTTCCCAAATAGAATGGTAAAGTTTTTACTCCCCCTCCACCAACAATCACACTCCACGGCTGGTCCGAAACAACGGGTGCCTTCCATACCAACAACAGTCCTGGGGGAGTTTTGTTTGATATTATATTTTGATTTGACTTTGAGCACGGGACTGGGCATCCCAATTACCAGCCACTCTCTCGTGAATGATAAGTGAATAAACACTCATTGTGAGAATAACCCACCTAGCATGGAAGATACTGACAGCCACTAGTCGCTACATGAGCGATTCGGGCATACAAAACAGATTATTATTTGAAGGTTTAGAGTTTGGCACATGCAAATTTACTTGGAACGGCAGGTAAATACCACATATAGGTAGATATGGTGGACACTCATGGAAGAAACTTGGTTCACGGATTTTGGATGCACAAGCAGTATTCTTGCTTATTACAGAGATTTTGGCTAGCAAAAGATTCTAAATAGCAAGCACCACATGTTGGAGGATCCATAACAATATAACTTCTATACAAATATACCCAAGCATAACTCATTATGTTGTCTTCCTTGTTCAACTTCAACTAATATGCTAAAGTTTGAAAATAATTAATGGGGCTCACAATCATAGAAGATGTCCAAGATAGTACATTTATATGTGAAATCTCTCTTCCTTCAATATTCTTTCATGAATTGTTCAAGTGACCAATACTATGTTTGCTAACTTTCAATAAATTTACCACCTCCACTTCTTATATGTGAAGTCATTACATGTGACGCCCCCGGCTTAATCGTGCACTAATCATACACGCAAATGCACACGATCAAGCCTAAGGACTCACGGGAAGATATCACAACACAACTCTAAAACATAAATAAAGTCATACAAGCTTTATATTACAAGCCAGGGCCTCGAGGGCTCGAATACATAGCTCGATGGCATACAAGCGTCAGCGAAAGCATCAGTTATCTGAGTACAGATATGAAAGAGAAACAGAAAGGCCTTTAGGAAGGCGGGGCAAAATAAAACACTACGATCGAAAGGCGCAGGCCTCCTGCCTAGGACCCTCCGAACCTACTCCTGGTCGTCGGCAAGCTCGTAGAAGAATCCATCCTCGGGGTAGTAGTAGCGATCGTCGGCGGGGTAGTTGTCTCAGCGACTCCGTCATCTGGTCATGACGAACTGATATGGGGGAAAAGGAAAGAAAAGCAACCGTGAGTACTCTGAAGTACTCAGCAAGCAAGGATCTACACTACATATGCAACATTATCAAAGGGAGGCTGTATATGTGGACTGGGCTGCAGAAATGCCAGAATAGAGAGAAGGCCTAGTCCTATCGAAGACTAGCACCTTCAGCGGTCTTGCAGCAATAGGAGAGAGTAGAACAACATAGTATAATATAGTAGTAATACTATCAACCTCACCCAGAGATCCTTTCTCGACTCCCTGCGAGAAAGCAATCCCAGAGCCATACAGTCATCAACCTCGTCCTGAGATCCCTTCTCGACTCCCTGCGAGAAGCAATCTCAGAGCCGCATAGTATACAGGTCTCATCACAGGTATCCAGTTCTAGTTGTATCGATCGGGATACAACTCCGAGTGTCCTTTACCGTAGGACTGGCTATCGATAGAAGTGTTCTTCCCTGCAGGGGTGCACCAACTTACCCATCACGCTCGCTTAACTCCGGCCGGACACACTTTCCTGGGTCATGCCCGGCCTCGGCCAAACAACACACCGCAACCCGACCTACAGCTCAGCAGAGAGGTCCCCGTCGGTCTAGATCCTAAGCGCTCAGAGGTCTTGGGCCATCGCCCTGTGCACTCCGAGTCGTTGCGTGCAGGGGGAAGCCAGGCACCAAGGGGGCGCCGGTCCGTCCCGGCCGCAATGCTGAACTGGACGTCTGACAGAACTTTCGGCTGATGCTACGATGCAGAACGCCCATACTATGCCCACGTGATGGTTAGTGCTATCAGACCAGAGGCCTGCTCGGATCAAATATCCAAATCGTAAGTGGCCTAGGGGCTTGCGGAAAACGAGCAGAGACTCACGAAAGATGTGACCCCGTCGCCCCGTCTCGAGGACTTGCGGCAAGGGCCATGAATGCCCGGCCGCGCCTCGTATTCATCACTCGGGCACCACACAGGCAACCCGCCTTCACATCACACGCGGGTACCCCTCAGGGTCGACCCGCCTTTCCAAGTAACATTGTAAAGTCCAGGTATCCGTGTGTCCATAACATCAGGGAATCCGAGGTATCACCCTCATTGAATTCCCACTCGATGTATCCGTCAAGGTGAACTCGGAGGAATCACCCTCACTGGGTCCACACTTGAGGTGTTGTACGACATTGTCGTTATCGGAAGCGGTGAAGGAGGAATCACCCTCGATGACCACGACCGAATAGCTACTCTACAGAGTTAACATCAGAAGTGCTACAAGAGGTTTCACCCTCGGCACTCGATAGTAACGCTGCAGTGTCGTTACAACTAAGGGGGGTGATGTGCGGTGTCGGGTCCTGGTCTTCAATCCCGTTGATCGGGTCTTCTGACGATCCAGCGCGGCAGTCGGGATAAGTGGGGTCACTGATAGGTCTCTACCCAGCCTAGACTAAACAGTTTAGGATATGTAGGTAATTATCAACAGCAGGTTACAATGAACAGGCTATGCATCAGAATAGGTAAAGCAGCAGCAGCAGCAGCAATTCTAATGCAAGCATGAGAAATAGAATGGGCGATATCGGTATGCTCAAAGGGGGGGGCTTGCCTGGTTGCTCTGGCAAGAGAGAGAGGGATCGTCAACGGTGGCGTCGGGCTCCTGATTTGCGTCGATCTCGGGGACGACGTCGGCGTCAGGGTCTACCGAGAGAGAAGAGGGGGAGGAAACAGTATAAATATAGAGCAAACTTGAGCAACACAAAGTACGACATGACAATACGCAGTGCCGGGTGTGTCCTAACATATGGTTGCACGTCACTGAGGAAGGAGGAATCCATCCGGGAATGTTTTCCCGGTTCCGGACATTTGTCAGACAGATGACCGGAGGGGAACGGTTGCATGTTCTGATAGTTAGAGACATGTGACGGACAAACGGACTGCGTATTCGGATTCGTCTCGTCGTTCTGAGCAACTTTCATGTACAAAGTTTTTCGATCTGAGCTACGGATTATTTTATATGATTTTCTAAAGTTTTTATTAATTTCTGGAAATTAATTAATTTATTAAATCAACATTATCCGAAACAGTAACAGGGTGACGTCATCATGACGTCACTGTGACGTCAGGACCAGTGGGTCCCACCTGTCATTCACTGTTTGGTTTAATTAGGGTTTAGTTAATTTAATTAGTGATTAGGTTAATCTAATCAGGATTAATTAAGTTAATTAATTCTTTAATTAATTAATTAATTATTATTTTAATTATTATTATTAATTATCTATTTTTTTAACGTTTAACAGGGGCAGGCCCCACATGCCAGTGGCCCAGGAGGCCACTGGAGCGGGCGCTGGCGGGCGCGCGGGTGCGGGCGCCTGGACTGGGCGTGGCCAGTCAGGGCCATGACGAGGGGAGGGGACGCCGGTGCGGCGCTGCCGTGGCAGCGGCGAGGCCACGGCGAGGCGAGGCTGTGGCGGTGCAGGGGAAGGCGGTGAGCGGTACGAGGGGCGCGGCCACGGGTGACCACGTGTGGGGTGCGGGAGCGGAGCACGTCGAGCAGCAAGCAAGCACGGCGGGCGGAGCGCGTGCGCGGCGAGCGGGGCCGGTGCAGGCGCGGTAGCGCTCGGGACGACGGAGAGAGAGGGAAGATGGAGGGGGCGCTCACGGCCGTTGCCGAGTAGGGGGTCAGCGAGGCTCGACGGAGCCGATGAAGGAGAGATGAGGAGGTGAGACGACGGCGGCTCCGCGAGCGGCGTCGTCGGAGAGCGGAGGCGGGAGGAGGACGGGGACGACCGGCGCGGTCGAGGTGGCGAGCCGCGGTGGCGGCGGGGCGGCGCCGGGTTATGGCGTCGTCGTCGGGGTCAAGCCCCCGATCCAGTACGGGTCGAGGGGGAGGGGGCGCCATGCGGTAGGAGACGGGAGGCGGGAGGCGGGTCTCCGAGGGGTCGAACGGCATCGGCGGTTCGGCCCGATCCTCTTGGATCGGGAGGAGGGGGAGAGGGGGTGAGCGAGGGGGTGAGTGGGGTGGGCGTGAGGCTAGGGTTTCGGGTGGGGTGGCCGGCTATGTAGGCGCCGGCTGGGCGGCCTGGCGGCCCGGTGGCTTGCTGGGCCGAGGCCCAGTCGGGGGGGGGGGGTGGTTCTTTTCCCTTTTTTTTAATTTCCTTTCTGTTTCTCTTTTTATTTTCTGTTTTGTCTTTTGTTTTTACTTCAAATGACTTTTAAAATATGAGACTAGTACAAATAAATTTGGTGCATTATTAGTCACTGCTAGAAATTGGTTTGGTGTCCATATCTTTTTGTTTGGATTTTAATTAATTGAAAAGGGATTAAATAGTGCTATGTTGCTGCTGTTTCTTGTGGTTCGAGTCCTTCCACAATTCCAACTAATGTCGCAATTATTTTTATAAATGCTATTGGAATATTTGCAACATGATGCACATTTTAGTTTTCAGGTTCGGGCAACTTTTATTTTCCACTTTAGTTTAATTCTTGAGTTTGAATTAGGAGTTGAAATGCAATATGATGCAACTGATGATCATGCACTGTTGATCATGATGACATGGCATAATCAAAAGGGTGATTACTGTAGTTAACCACTGGGGGTGTTACATTACACCCCATGGGATAAGCATATGGAACATACATAATTTCAGATTTATGATATTCAATTCATTCAACAATTTACTCATAGGATATAAGTGAAGCACATGAGTAAATGACAAACTACTCCAAAAAGATATAAGTGAAGATCAATGAGTAGTCAAATAATTAAGTAGCTACGTGAAGACTCTCTCTCAAAAATAATAATTTAGATCTTAAGTATTTTATTCAAACAGCAAGCAAAATAAAATAAAATGACATTCTAAAAATAGCACACATCATGTGAAGAAGCAAAAACTTAGGCTCAACCGATAATAACTGATAATTCTTGATGAAGAAAGGTGGGATGCCTACCGGGGCATCCCCAAGCTTAGATGCTTGAGACAACTTGAAATATTAAATACGGATGCCTTGGGCATCCTCAAGCTTGAGCTTTTGTGTCTCCTTAATTCCTTTTATATCACGATTTCCCTAAATCTTAAAAACTTCATCCACACAAAACTCAACAAGAACTCGTGAGAAAAGTTAGTATAAATCAAATGCAAAACCTTATAATTCTCTACTGTAGCAAATCACTAAAATTATTATTTAACATTGCATACTAAATGCCTCTGCATATTTAATAGAATCATTAAACAAGCAAACATTTGCAAACAATGCAAACATAACAGCAATCTGTCTAAACAGGATAGTCTGTAAAGAGTGCAATTGTACTCACACTTCCCTAACTCCAAAAATTCTGAAAAATTACCACACTGTAGAAAATTTGTTTTTACTCGTTGTGTAAAAAAATTCAAGATTTTATCATGTTCCTGCTTTCCATAAGAATTCAGACAACAATAGAAAATTTTCTATTTTCAAAACAGCAACATATAGACTTGCAAAATAGGCATGGTAAAGGCTATACTTGACACTTTTATTGAAATAAAAGCTGAAAAACATTAATCTAAATAACAGCAAGCAAATACTAATAAAATAAAATGACGCTCCAAGAAAAACTCATATCATGTGACGAATAAAAATATAGCTCCAAGTAAGGTTACCAATAATGTTGAAGACGAAAGAGGGGATGCCTTCCGGGGCATCCCCAAGCTTAGTTGCTTGGATCTTCCTTTAATATTACCTTGGGGTGCCTTGGGCATCCCCAAGCTTAGGTTCTTGTCACTCCTTATTCTCCTCATATCGATTTCTCACCCAAAACTTGAAAACTTCAATCACACAAAAATTAACGGAACTTCGTGAGATGGGTTAGTATGATAAAACAAATCATTCACTTTTAGGTACTGTCAAGACAAGATTCAAAAAATTTCTCACATGATGCCTACTGTACCCTATCATTCTACAATCTATATTGAGAAATATAAGCCATAGAAACTAGAAAACAAGAAAACTATGCATTGAAAACAAAATCTGTCAAAAAAGAACAGTCTGTAAAGATCTGAATTAAGCTCATACTTATGTTACTCCAACAATTCTGAAAAATTAGGACAACGTAGAAAATTTGTATACCAATCAACTGTAAAAGAAATTCAAAAAATTTCCATGTTCCAATAAAAGATAGGAATTTCTGTACTGGACGCAAAATTTTCTGTTTTTGCACAGAATCAAATCAACTATCAACCACACTATCCCAAAGGCTTTACTTGGCAATTTATTCAAACAAAAGCTATAAAACATGATTACTACAGTAGATTAATCATGTGAACACACAAAAACAGTAGGGGTAAATATTGGGTTGCTCCCAACAAGCGCTTTTCTTTAATGCCTTTTTAGCTAGGCATGATGATTTCAATGATGCTCGCATAAAAGTAAAGAATTGAAACATAATGGAAGCATCATGAAGCATATGACTAGCACATTTAAGTCTAACCCACTTCCTATGCATAGGGATTTTGTGAGCAAACAATTTATGGGAGCAAGAATCAACTAGCATAGGAAGGCAAAACAAGCATAACTTCAAAACTTTCAACACATAGAGAGGAAACTTGACATTAGTGAGATATGTAGAAGCATATGTTCCTCTCTCATAATAATTTTCAGTAGCATCATGAATGAATTCAACAATATAACTATCACATAAAGCACTCTTTTCATGATGCACAAGCATATAATTTTTATTACTCTCCACATAAGCAAATTTCTTCTCATGAATAGTAGTGGGAGCAAACTCAACAAAATAACTATCATGTGAGGCATAATCCAATTGAAAATTAAAATCATGATGACAAGTTTCATGGTTATCATTATTCTTTATAGCATACATGTCATCACAATAATTAACATAGATAGCAACTTTGTTCTCATAATCAATTGGAACCTCTTCCAAAATAGTGGATTCATCACTAAATAAAGTCATGACCTCTCCAAATCCACTTTTATCAATATTGTGAAAATATTCAACACCCTCCAAAATAGTGGGATCAATGCTACCTAGAGTTGACACCCTTCCAAACCCACTTTCGTCAATATAATCATCATAAATAAGAGGCATGCTATCATCATAATAAATTTTCTCATCAAAACTTGGGGGACTAAAAATATCATCTTCATCAAACATAGCATCCCCAAGCTTATGGCTTTGCATATCATTAGCATCATGGATATTCAAAGAATTCATACTAACAACATTGCAATCATGCTCATCATTCAAATATTTTATGCAAAACATTTTATTGAATTCTTCTTCTATCAATTGAGCACAATTTTCCGATCCATCATTTTCAAGAAAGACATGATAAAGATGAATAATATGAGGCAACCTCAATTCCATTTTTTTGTAGTTTTCTTATATAAAATAAACTAGTGATAAAACAAGAAACTAAAAGATTCAATTGCAAGATCTAAAGATATACCTTCAAGCACTAACCTCCCCGGCAACGGCGCCAGAAAAGAGCTTGATGTCTACTACGCAACCTTCTTCTTGTAGACTCGTGTTGGGCCTCCAAGCGCAGAGTTTTGTAGGACAGTAGCAAATTTGCCTCAAGTGGATGACCTAAGGTTTATCAATCCATGGGAGGCGTAGGATGAAGATGGTCTCTCTCAAACAACCCTGCAACCAAATAACAAAGAGTCTCTTGTGTCCCCAACACACCCAATACAATGGTAAATTGTATAGGTGCACTAGTTCGGCGAAGAGATGGTGATACAAGTGTAATATGGATGGTAGATATAAGTTTTTGTAATCTGAAAATATAAAAACAGCAAGGTAGCAAGTAACAAAAGTGAGCAAAAACGGTATTGCAATGCTTGAAAACAAGGCCTAGGGTTCATACTTTCACTAGTGCAAGCTCTCTCAACAATGATAACATAATTGGATCATATAACAATCCCTTAATGTGCGACAAAGAATCACTCCAAAGTTTCTATCGGAGAATGTAGGACGAAAACATGCACCAACCCCTATGCATAGATTACCCCAATGTCACCTCGGGAATCCGCGAGTTGAGTGCGAAAACATACATCAAGTGAATCAATAGAACATCCCATTGTCACCACAGATATCGCATCGCAAGACATACATCAAGTGTTCTCAAATCCAATACTCAATCCAACATAACAAAACCTCAAAGAGCAAGACTCAATTCATCACAACAAGAGATAGAGAGGGAAGAAACACCATATGATCCAACTATAATAACGAAGCTTGCGGTACATCAAGATCATGCCAAATCAAGAACACGAGAGAGAGAGAGAGATCAAACACATAGCTACTGGTACATACCCTCAGCCCCGAGGGTGAACTACTCCCTCCTTGTCATGGAGACCGCCGGGATGATGAAGATGGCCACCGGTGATGATTTCCCCCTCCGGTAGGGTGCCGGAACGGGCTCCCGATTGGATTTTGGTGGCTACAGAGGCTTGCGGCAGTGGAACTTCCGATCTAGGTTTATTTCTGGAGGTTTTGGTATTTATAGGAGGTGTTGGTGTCAGGGACAAGTCAAGGGGGCCCATGAGGCGATGACAAGGCAGGGGGCGCGCCCTCCACCCTTGTGGTTGCCTCGGGACTCCTCTCCGATATCTTTTCGTTCCAGTTTTTTTATATTTTCCAAAAATATTCTCCGTAAATTTTCAGCCCATTCCGAGAACTTTTATTTCTGCACAAAAAAACCAAACCACGGTAGTTCTGCTGAAAACAGCGTCAGTCCGGGTTAGTCCTAATCAGATCATACCAAAATCATATAGAATTGTTGTAAACATGGCATGAATACTTCATAAATTATAGATACGTTGGAGACGTATCACCGACTTCCTAGTCGACTGGACGGAGACCCAGTACCTGCCGCCGCCACCCGACTCGATGCACTGGCGCATGCACTTCGACGGATCCAAGATGCGATCCGGCTTGGGAGCCAGCATCTTGCTGTCTTCCCCAAAGGGCGACCGGCTGCGGTACGCACTGCAAATCCACTTCACCGCCTCCAACAACGTTGCCGAATACGAAGCCCTTGTGCACGGCCTCCAGCTTGCCAAGGAACTCGGCATCTGACGCATCCTTTGCTACGGTGACTTGGATCTAGTGGTGCAGCAATCTTCCGGCGAGTGGGACGCCCGGGATGCCAACATGGCCAGCTACCGCTTCCTGGTCCAGTAGCTTTCCGACAACTTTGACGGCTACGAGTGTCTATACGTGTCGTGCGCAGAGAACGAAGCCGCCGACACGCTGGCTCCTCTCGGCAAGCCATTCCGTCCGGCGTCTCCCTCAAGCATCTGCGCAAGCCGTCCGTCAAGCCGTCTCCGGATTCCGAGTCCATCTTCATCCTGGGCGACCCTGCAGCTCCCCTCCCCAACCCTGATGACCCCGGCCCAGTCCCGGGGGCTGCCGATCCCGGCCCGGGGGCTACTGTCTCCAACCCAGCGGCTATTGTCTCCGACCCGGGGGCTGCTGGTCCCGGCCCGGGGACTGCCGTCTCCAACCCGGCAACCATCATCCCCAACCCGGGGGCTGCTGATCCCGGCCCAGGAGCTGCCGCCCGGATCCCGCCTTGGTGGCCGCGTTCACTGTGGTGACAGCTCCGTTATGGGCCCAACCAATCCTGGCCTTCCTAGAGAGTGGAGCGCTCCCCATAGACGAGACTGAGGCCCGGCAAGTGCAGCGCCAGGTGTTCGCTTACATCATCATCAACCACGAGCTCGTCAAGCGCAGCACGACGGGCGTGTTCCAGCGCTGCGTCGAGCAAGACAAAGGCATAGAGATCCTCCTCGACATACACCAGGGCGAGTGCGGGCATCACGCCGCCTCCAGGTCCCTGGTGGCCAAGGCTTTCTGCCATGGTTTCTACTGGCCCACGGCCCTCAAAGATGCCGAGTCGCTGGTCCTCAAGTGCGAGGGCTGCCAGCGCTTCAGCAAGCGCAGTCACCAACTAGTTTTCGCCCTCCAAACCATCCTGATCACCTGGCCCTTTGTGGTCTGGGGACTCGACATGGTGGGGCCCTTCAAGACCGCTCGAGGCGGCATGACGCACTTGCTGGTGGCGGTCGACAAGTTGACCAAGTGGATCGAGGCGCGGCCGATCAAGAAGCTAGACGGGCTGACGGACGTCCGGTTCATCAAAGACTTTGCGGTTCGCTATGGCGTCCCGCACAACATCATCATGGACAACGGCACCAACTTTGCTAAGGGCGCGCTGGCGCAATACTGTTTCATCTCCGGCATCCGGCTTAACTTGGTCTCCGTTGCTCATCCTCAGTCCAACGGCCAGGTTGAGCGGGCCAATGGCCTGATCTTGTCCGGTATCAAGCCGCGACTCATCGAGCCCCTCGTCCGCTCACCCGGCAGCTGGCTCGACGAGCTACCGGCCGTCCTCTGGAGTCTCCGGATAACACCAAACTGATCGACCGAGTTAACCCTGTTCTTCCTCGTCTATGGAGCAGAAGCCATCATCCCGACCGACATCAAGTTCGACTCGCCACGAGTCACAATGTACATAGAAGATCAAGCCAGAGAAGCCTGCGAAGACGGCGTTGACCTGCTTGAAGAAGCACGCTGTGACGACCCCGGCTTAATCGTGCACTAATCATACACGCAAATGCGCACGATCAAGCCTAAGGACTCACTTGAAGATATCACAACACAACTCTAAAACATAAAAATAAAGTCATACAAGCTTAATATTACAAGCCAGGGCCTCGAGGGCTCGAATACAAGCTCGATGGCATACAAGCGTCAGCGGAAGCATTAGATATCTGAGTACAGATATATTACAGAGAGAGAGATAAGCCTTCACAGAGGCGGGGTAAAAATAAAAACTACGATCGTAAGGCGTAGGCCTCCTGCCCTGGACCCTCCGATCCTACTCCTGGTCGTCGAACGGCTCCTCGTAGTAGTAGTACTCGCCAGGCGGGTAGTAGTACTGGTCGTCGGCTGGGGCTTCTGGCTCAGGGGCTCCGTCGTCTGGTGGCATCAAATGGAAAATGGGGGAAAAAGAAAATAAAGCAACCGTGAGTACTCATCCGAAGTACTCAGCAAGCAAGGATCTTCACTACATATGCATCATTGTCAAAGGAATGGTTGTATATGTGGACTGGGCTGCAGAAATGCCAGAGTAGAGGGGGAAAGCCTAGTCCTATCGAAGACTAGCATCTTCAACAATCTTCGACAGTCTTGCAGCATCAGGAGAGAGCAGATGAACATAATGTAAAGTAGTAGTAGTAATATCATCAACCTCGACCTGAGATCCTTTCTCGACTCCCTGCGAGAAAGCAATCCCAGAGCCGTACTATCCAGTTCTCATATCAAGTTCTAGTTGTACCGATCGGGATACAACTCCGAGTGTCCGTTACCGTAGGACAGGCTATCGATAGAAGTTTCTTCCCTGCAGGGGTGCACCAACTTACCCACCACGCTCACTTAACTCTGGCCGGACACACTTTTCTGGGTCATGCCCGGCCTCGGCTAAGCAACACGCCGCAACCCGACCTAGGCTTATAAGAGAGGTCAGCACGCCGGACTAAACCTATGCCCCCAGGGGTCTTGGGCCATCGCCCCGGGAACTCCTGCACGTTACGGGGCCACCGAGAGCAGACCTAGCAACCCCTTATACAAGCGCGGTTGCGTTACCAGTCCAACTCGGCGTGCGCCGCTCCTTACTGACGTCAAACAAGCTTCGGCTGATGTGTACGATGCAGAACGCCCATACCATGCCCACGTGATGGTTAGTGCTATCGGGCCAGAGGCCCCTCGGATCAAATATCCAAACCGTAGTGGATTAGGAGCGCGCGGAAACGAGCAGAGACTCACGATCGATGTGACCCCGTCGCCCCGTCTCGAGGACTTGCGGCAAGGGCTAAGAATGCCCGGCCACGCCTCGTAGTTATCTCGCGGGCACCATCCAGGTCAACCCGACTCCACATCACTTCGCGTTAAGCTCGCGCGGGTACCCCTCAGGGCCGACCCGTCTTTAGTATCATAGTTTAGTGCAAGTCATAATATCCAAGGTAACTGTGTGTCTGACACCGAAGGGAACCCTGAGGAATCACCCTCGATGGAATTCCCGCTCGATGTTATCATCAAGGTGAACGAAGGAGGAATCACCCTCGAGGTCCACCTTGAGGAGTTGCGCGACGACGTCGTGATCGGGGGTGGTGTAGAAGGAATCACCCTCGCTTACCACGACTGAGTAACTAACCTACAAGGTTAACATCAGAAGTGCTGACGAGGTATCACCCTCGGCACTCGATGATAACCCAGCAGTGTCGGCAACTAAGGGGAAGTGATGTGCGGTGCCATGGTCTAGTCTTCAATCCCGATGATCGGGTCTTCTGATGTCCAGCAGGGCAGTCGGGATCAAGTGGGGGTCTCGGTCGTGTCTCTACCCACCTTATACTAAGCAGTCTAGGATAACCAGTAAGGTAGCAAGGCAGGTTACAATAAACAGGCTATGCAGCAGATATAGGAAAACAGTAGCAGTAGCAGTTCTAATGCAAGCATAAGAGAGAAGAGAATAGGCGATATAGGCATGCTCAAAATGGGGGTGCTTGCCTGTTTGCTCGGGGGCAAGGGCAAGGTCTTCAGTAGTATCGTCGGGAACGTAGTCGTACTCCGGAGCTGCGTCTGCGTCTGGAGCTACGTCTGCGTCGGGGTCTATCGAGAGAGAAGAGGGGGAGGAAACAGGTAAACAATATGCACTCATATGCCACACAGTGCGTGCTATGCTATGATGCAGTGCAGGGTTGCCTGAATATGCATCTAAGTCATTTTAGTTATTTTTAGAATTATTCTGGGATTTAATATCCGACGTGTGTGCACTATTCATCTGTCGGATTCGGGTCCGGAGTTTCGAGTTCTTCTACGTAGGAGGTTCCGATGGAGAAACAGACGGCACGATCAGACTCGTCTCGTCGTTCTGAGCAACTTTCATGTTTTAACTTTTTCGATCCGAGCTACGGTTTAAAAGTTATTAATTTTTAAAGATTATTTGAATTTCTGGAATTATTTTATTTATCAGAAAATGAATTATGACGTCAGCATGACGCGCTGCTGACGTCAGCAAGTCAACAGTCGGCTGACTAAGTCAAATATGACATGTGGGTCCAGTGGGACCCACATGTCAGCCTCTGTTTCTTTAACCAGTGATTCAGTTTAATTACCAGGATTAATTAGGGGGTGGACCCCACATGTCAGTGAGACATTAGGTTAATTAGTTTATTTTTATTTCTAAAATGTTTTAATTAATTAATCAGGGAGGTGGGGCCCGCCTGTCAGCGGCTGGGCCGGTCCAGTCAGCAAGGCTAACTGGTCAACTGGCCGGCCGGGCCCCTGGGACCCACGGGTCAGTGACCCAGGGGTGGGCCCCGCCTGTGCCACGTCAGCGGGGCCGGCGGCTGGTCGCCGGCGACCAAATCGCACGGCGGCGCGTCGCCGGAGTTGGCCGGAATCGAGCTATAGGGCTCGGTTCGAGCCGGGCTTGGGTGCGTTCGAAAGCTGGCTCCTCGTGCATCTAGCTGAGCCAACAGCCGGGCTCGGAGGTGGCCGGAACGCCGCCGGCGTTGAGCGAGGCGGACGTCCGAAGCTCGAGCTCATCGGGTTCGACGTTCTAGCGCGCGGGCGACCTAACTAGCTAGCTGTGCGGGGCCTACGGCTCACAGGGAGCTCGCCGGAGGAGTCAAACGAGCTAGCAACAGCTCGGGAGCTTGGCTGCAGCGGCAATGGCGGCGGTGACATTCGGGTCTCCGAGGTGCCGCGGCTACAGCGTGCAGACGGGCTACCAGAGAGGCCAGAGAGAGGGAGAGTGCTCACCGAGCGGCGCAAGGTGGCCCGTGTGAGGATTAGGAGCTGCAGGGGTCGAGGTCGCCGGAACCGCGCCGGAGATGCAGAAGAGGGGCGCGGCTCGATCCACGCAACGTGGAGCTCCTCGGCCCCAATCAACGGCGCCCAAGGCCGTGGCAGTCCATGGCGATGGCGCAGGACATGGCAGAGCGGCAGGCAGGGCTCGGTGGCCACGGGGACGAACGAGAACGGCGGCGGTGGCGCTCGGACCAGAGAGAGCAGAGGCGAGCGCGAGCAGGGGAGGGGTGAGGGAGGAGCGGCGAGTGGATAGGAGGGGCCAGGGGAGCTGGACGGGGCTCGCCCTTATCCTCCTGGGCTCCTGTATCGTCGGTGGCGCCACGGTGTCGCCGGCCGACTGGCGCGCGCGGGCGCGGCCACGGCGAAGGCGACACGGGGAGGAGGGAGACGGCGTGGGCTGCTGTTGGACTGGGCCTGCACACTGTGCAATTAGGCCCAGCCAACAGTGGCTTTCTTCTTTTTCCTTATTTCTCTTCTACCTTTTCTTTTATTCCTTTTTTGTTTCAAAATGTTTAGGCCACTTGTGCTTTTTTTGAAAAATGTGGATGTTGGCCCAAATATTGCAATGCAATATCATCTCTCATCAAAAAGTGGGTTGGGCAGATTTGGAGTTCATTTGAATCTGTAATGATTTTAAATGAATTAATATTGCTGTTTTGGGTGCTGTTTCATCTTGTTTGAGTCACTTGCCCAACTCCAAATATTTTGATTTTGATTTTAGAAATGTTCCTGAATTATTTGCCATTTAATGAACATTTTCCCAACAGTGTTTGATCAACTTTATAATTCACCTTTGAATTTGAGTTGATTTTCAGATGTGGATTTGAATTGGATCATTAACCCTCATGACTTGGCACTGCAAATGATCATGACTTGGCAGTTTTAACAGAGTGTCACAGAGTTTATTACAAGGGGGTGTTACAAGTTCTCCTCCTCTAAAAGAAATTCTCGTCCCGAGAATTTAGGAGGTGGAAGGGAAGAGCTCGGGATATTCTTCCCGAAGATGATCCTCGCGTTCCCAAGTGGCTTCATCTTCAGTATGATTCGACCATTGCACTTTCAGGAACTTGGTCGTCTTCTGACGAGTACGACGCTCAGCTTCGTCGAGGATGCGGATCGGATGCTCCTTATAGGAAAGATCATCTTGTAGCTCGAGCATCTCATGATCCACTGCACGGTGTGGGGATTCCTTGAAGCACTTACGGAGTTGCGACACGTGGAAGACATCATTAATATGAGAGAACTGTGGCGGCAACTCCAATTTATATGCCACATGTCCACGTCTAGCCATGATACGGAAAGGACCAATATAGCGAGGAGCTAGCTTGCCCTTGATTCCGAAACGACGGGTGCCCTTCATTGGAGTGACACGAAGATAAGCTTGTTCATCAGGTTGATAGATCACACCCCATTGCTTGCGATCATAATTACTCTTCTGACGGTCTTGAGCTGCTTTGAGATTCTCCCGGATAATTCGGACTTGTTCTTCGGCATGCTGAATAATGTCCGGTCCAACAAGAGGTCGTTCCCCGGTTTCTGACCAATTCAGAGGGGTTCGACATTTACGACCATAAAGAACCTCAAATGGGGCCATTTTTAAGCTGGCTTGATAACTGTTGTTATAAGAGAACTCGGCATACGGGAGAGATTCCTCCCATTTCTTACCGAAGGATATAACACAAGCTCGAAGCATGTCTTCAAGCACTTGATTAACACGCTCAACTTGGCCTTGGGACTGAGGATGATATGCGGAACTCCAGGTAATATGAGTTCCCATGGCTTCTTGGAAACTTTCCCAGAACTTGGATGTGAAAAGAACACCACGGTCTGAACTAATCTCCTTCGGAATACCATGGAGAGAAACAATTCTGGCAATGTACAGTTCTGCTAGCTGACTAGCAGTAATAGTCTCCTTAACTGGCAGAAAGTGTGCAACCTTGGAAAGTTGGTCAACGACGACAAGAATAGCATCGTGACCCTTCTGAGACATGGGAAGACCAGTGATGAAGTCCATTTGCACTTTATCCCACTTCCATAGAGGAATAGGGAGCGGTTGCAGAATTCCAGCAGGTTTCTGATGTTCTGCCTTCACGCGACGACAAACGTCACACTCGGCAACATAACGAGCAATATCCTGCTTCATCCTAGACCACCAGTACCTTTGACGAAGATCTCGATACATCTTGGTACTACCCGGATGGATAGACAGCGGTGTATCATGGGCCTCCTTCATGACTTTGTCAGTCATCAGCTCGAAGCGAGGTACTACGATGCGGTCTCTGAAATATAATGTACCATCTTCAGCAACTGAGAAATCCCGATACTTAGCAAGGTGAAGCTCCTTCTTCATCAAGTCAATTTCAGCATCTTTGGCTTGCGCTTCTTTAACAGCCTTCAGAAGGTCTAGCTGTACCACAAGGTTATTAAGAGAACCTTGGGGAAGAATTCGCAGATTTAGCTGAGTCAGTTCTGCGTGAAGACGAGGTTGAGCTTGCCTAACCATGAGGTTGTTGCAATATGACTTGCGACTCAGGGCATCGGCCATTACATTAGCTTTGCCCGGGGTATAAGAAATACCGCAGTCATAATCCGCAATAGCTTCTAACCATCGTTGTTGTCGGAGATTAAGATCCGGTTGAGTGAATAAGTATTTCAGACTTTGGTGATCGGTATAAATTTCACACCGATTACCCAGAAGGTAGTGTCGCCATAACTTCAATGCATACATCACTGCTGCAAGTTCAAGATCATGCACTGGATAATTCTCTTCATGTGGACGCAATTGACGTGAAGCATATGCAATTACTCTCCGCTCTTGCATTAGGACGCAGCCTAATCCCTGACGAGAGGCGTCGCAATATATGACAAAGTCCTTGCGAGAATCAGGAGGAGCAAGCACTGGAGCAGAAATGAGCTTGTCCTTGAGGGTTTGGAAACTTTCCTGACACTTGTCTGTCCACTCAAACTTAACGCCTTTGTGGAGCAGATTAGTCAGGGGCTTGGCGATCTTGGAGAAGTTCTCGACGAATCGGCGACAATAGCTGGCTAGACCGAGAAAGCTTCGGACCTGCTTGGCATTCTTCGGAGGAGTCCAGTCAAGGATAGCCTGAACACGCTCCGGGTTAACGGCAATACCGTCCTTGGAAATCACATGTCCAAGGTAGGTCACTTCAGGAAGCCAGAATTCGCATTTAGAGAACTTGGCATACAGCTTGTGTTCTCGAAGTCTCTCCAGAACAAGACGAAGATGTTCGGCATGTTCTTCTTTGTTCTTCGAATAAACCAGAATATCATCCAGATATACCACGACGAATTTGTCGAGGTAGTCCATGAATATATAATTCATTAAGCGGGAGAAGGTAGCGGGAGCATTTGTTAAACCAAACGACATGACTGTGTACTCGTAAGAGCCATAACGAGTAACAAATGCAGTCTTCGGAATATCCTCTTCGCGGACACGGATCTGGTGATAACCCAACCTCAAGTCGAGTTTAGAAAACACCGAAGATCCAGCGAGTTGGTCATATAAATCGTTGATCCGGGGAAGCGGATATTTATTCTGAATGGTTGCCTGGTTGATAGGACGATAATCTTGAACCAGACGGTTAGTTCCATCCTTCTTCTTAACAAAGAGAGAAGGTGCTCCCCAAGCAGAGGAACTAGGGCGGATGAAACCCTTCCTTAAAGATTTATCAATTTCCTCCTTAAGCTCGATGAGGTGGTGCGGAGGCATCTTGTAAGGACGCTTCGCAATAGGAGTGGTGCCAGGCTTCAAGTCGATGACGAACTCGACAGCCCTAGCAGGGGGTATTCCTGGAAGTTCTTCTGGAAAAACATCCGGGAAGTCACAGACAACTGGGATAATCTCAATCCCATCAAGCGGAGAAGCATTCAACGCATTCAAGGCATAAATTTGAGCCTCAGCGTTCTGAGTGATATGAGCATGGTAATTCACCATCTCATTCGGGGGGTGCAAGAGGTGAACAACTTTGGTGGCACAATTGATTGAGGCATAGTGGGCCTTCAACCAATCCATTCCCAGAATAAGGTCAATCTTGGACGATTTCAGAATAATGGGAGACGCACTGAACTCCAACTCTTCGATTTCAACGGGAGCATTATAGCTAACTGCAAAGGTTCGGCAACCACCCGCGGGGGTGTGTACCAATAAGGGTGTGTTCATGTATTCGCATTTAATGTCATGCATGCGTGCAAAATGTTCTGACATGAAGGAATGCGATGCTCCTGAATCAAATAAAACAGATGCTGGTACTGAATTAACGAGAAGTGTACCCATCACAGTATCTGGTTGATCTGGAGCTTCAGACATGTTGACGTGGTAGTACTGCCCACGACCGTAAGAAGGTCTGGCATTATTGTTGCGCTGCTGAGGAATACCACGGCCAATTCCACGTCCAGCAGAAGGGAGAGCTAGTTGATTCTGATTCTGAGAACAGTCTCTAGCACGGTGACCTGGCTTGCCACACTTGAAGCATAGTCCGCTGTCAGGACGAGGTGTTGGAGCTCGAGGTGCTGGAGCTGGCAGGGGCTGTCTCGGTGGTGGAGGTGGCAGACGTGGTGCAGCATAAGAAGGTCTGTTCGCAGGAGCTGCTGAACGGAACATGCCTTTGGGGAACCAGATGCGTCGCTTCTGGGAAGACGAGCCCGAAGATGAGCCCGACTCACGGGTGCGTCTGGACGCTTCCTTGTGCTTCTTAAGTCCAGTTTCAACCATGATGGCCTTATTCACCAAGGTGGCGAAATCAGGATAATCTTGAACAAGAAGGGCTAACTGAATGTCATGGTGCAGTCCTTCACGAAACTTCTCCTGTCTGCGTTCATCAGTAGGAATGTTCTCTTCAGCGTAACGAGATAAGTCTAGAAACTCGCGCTGATAGACTTCCACAGTCTTGTTGCCCTGAACAAGATTACGGAACTCGGCCTTCTTCCGAGCTATGACAGCTTGAGGAATGTAGCGGGCACGGAATGCAATCTTGAATTCTGCCCAAGTGACGACAGTACCAGGTGGCAGGGTCTGTCGGTAAGTGGCCCACCATTGGGAAGCGGGACCCTTCAGAAGGTATGTCGCGAAGGTGACATAGTTGACTTGGGCGACACCAGCAGACTCCATCTCATGGGAGATGTCACGCAGCCAGTCATCGGCATCCAATGGGTTGACTGTGTTGCGGAAGAAGGATGGGCTGAGCCGCATAAATTCTGGCAAAGTGATGGAGAAAGGCTGCTGATTAGCATCAGGACGAGGGAACTGCTGCATAATTCCCGTCATAAACTGGCGGTTGAGTTCAAACTGTTGCATCATCGTTGCCATGTAATCAGGTGGTGGCAGCGGTGGCGGGTTGTTGTCAGCCATCCTGCTATTCCAACAGGGGTATTTCAGCGATAGCTTATGCAAGTGTTTAACAATAAACATGAGGTAACTCGACATTATTGAAAGAGTGCAATAGATGCTAGAAGTAGTCATTAAGACGTACAGATCCATACATAGTCGGTTACATTCGGGCAGCATAACGGCGCAAATTGAAAAGCTAGACATGCTAGGCGGCGCGCAGGCACGCGGTAAGGAAGTACACAACGGGACATAGCAAAGGCTACATCAGCGTCGGAGAAAACCACTGAAACGGGGTAACTGCAAGTGCGGACGATGGACGTTCGTCGCAGAAGGATCCTGCGCTCCATGGGCACTCTGATGCAGAACCCGGTCTCGAGAAGAAAGAAGAGGTCCACGTGCAGGCGTGTGACCTCCCACAGCAGGCCAGACGATCCCTGATGGCATCTCAGTCCTGCTCGGGTAAAGAATGTACTCCGGATGCATCCCTGCACGAACAGCTGGTAGCAACTGTGTCATAGCCTCGTAGTAGCGTGCTCGAGTGGCAAACAACTCGACAGCAAGTGCACGAACAGTGCGATCCAGAGCCTGAGCATAGTGGATCAGAACTCGCTGATCATAGCGACGAGGCTCGTACGGGGCACAGATAGCTGTGTAAAATCCAGTAGCATCTCCAACAGGTGCATACGGAATGTATCGAAACACAGTATCATCCAAGTTAGCACTGTGCTCTCCTCGGAGACGTGCGACAGCAGAGTAGGCGGCATCATGGACTGCCATCTCAATCGTCACGCCGATACCGTGAAAACGGTGAAGCTCAGTGTCAGAGTTATCCTGCTGATCGTAGATGCGAACATCAGCATAGTACTGCTCCTGGTTGAACTCACGATAAACCTCATAGACCATGTACTCGGGGCACCAGCGGTATCCCAGCCTGATCAAGAGGGCGATCAGAACAGCTGGAAACCCAGGGACGTCTCGAGCACAGGTGCGAAGCACGAGCTGCGTCGTAGGACGAGGGGGAAACAGTCGATCCATCTGAAATAAGAAGTTCAGGATTGTCGTAAGACATTGAGAAATATAACCGATCTCAAAAGGAAAGGTTAAACAAAACAATGGAAAGGAAATGATTATCAGACTAATCAGATCAATGACAGGGAAATCGCACTGAATCCAGTTCTCCGGGTGGATAGAATTAACGAGATCCTAAATGTCGGTGTTAGTAAATTTTAGTAAACCCGAATAGATGAGAGATTAGAATCCCAGAGTAAAGACGAGGAATAAAAGATCCTAATACCACCCATTTGGCGACGTGGGCCCGTAAGCCACACAGCCAAGTTAGTAAAACAGTTTTTGACCACTAGATTCAACTTCGGCCAAAGAGTTGGAAGGGGGAATCCTAGAGGCAGTCGGCTCTGATACCAACCTGTGACGACCCCGGCTTAATCGTGCACTAATCATACACGCAAATGCGCACGATCAAGCCTAAGGACTCACTTGAAGATATCACAACACAACTCTAAAACATAAAATAAAGTCATACAAGCTTAATATTACAAGCCAGGGCCTCGAGGGCTCGAATACAAGCTCGATGGCATACAAGCGTCAGCGGAAGCATTAGATATCTGAGTACAGATATATTACAGAGAGAGAGATAAGCCTTCACAGAGGCGGGGTAAAATAAAAAAACTACGATCGAAAGGCGTAGGCCTCCTGCCCTGGACCCTCCGATCCTACTCCTGGTCGTCGAACGGCTCCTCGTAGTAGTAGTACTCGCCAGGCGGATAGTAGTACTGGTCGTCGGCTGGGGCTTCTGGCTCAGGGGCTCCGTCGTCTGGTGGCATCAAATGGAAAATGGGGGAAAAAGAAAATAAAGCAAACGTGAGTACTCATCCGAAGTACTCAGCAAGCAAGGATCTACACTACATATGCATCATTGTCAAAGGAATGGCTGTATATGTGGACTGGGCTGCAGAAATGCCAGAGTAGAGGGGGAAAGCCTAGTCCTATCGAAGGCTAGCATCTTCAACAATCTTCGACAGTCTTGCAGCATCAGGAGAGAGCAGATGAACATAATGTAAAGTAGTAGTAGTAATATCATCAACCTCGACCTGAGATCCTTTCTCGACTCCCTGCGAGAAAGCAATCCCAGAGCCGTACTATCCAATTCTCATCACATGTTCTAGTTGTACCGATCGGGATACAACTCCGAGTGTCCGTTACCGTAGGACAGGCTATCGATAGAAGTTTCTTCCCTGCAGGGGTGCACCAACTTACCCACCACGCTCGCTTAACTCCGGCCGGACACACTTTTCTGGGTCATGCCCGGCCTCGGCTAAGCAACACGCCGCAACCCGACCAAATACCTAACAGAGAGGTCAGCACGCCGGACTAACCTATGCCCCCAGGGGTCTTGGGCCATCGCCCCGGGAACTCCTGCACGTTACGTGCACCGCCGGTGAGCAGACCTAGCAACCCCTTATACAAGCGAACTTGTAACACCCCTATGTAATAGCCACCATGATCAGCTGTTAATAATGCCAAGTCATATCATATGCAGTGATTAAACATAGT
Source organism: Thinopyrum elongatum (assembly GCA_011799875.1). Taxonomy (NCBI): domain Eukaryota; kingdom Viridiplantae; phylum Streptophyta; class Magnoliopsida; order Poales; family Poaceae; genus Thinopyrum; species Thinopyrum elongatum. The sequence continues at coordinate 547,468,242 of CM022300.1, read as the reverse complement.
GGTTAACCAAAGTAAATCAACTCCATTTTTAAAAATCAACTTAAATTCATAAGTGAAATATAAGGTTGATCAAACACTGCTGGAAAAATGTTCATTTAATGGTAAATAATCCAGAAACCTTTCTAAAATCAACATCAAAATGTTTGGAGTTGGATAAATGACTCAAACAAGTTGGAACAGACCCAAAAACAGGATATTTGATATATTTAAAATCATATTAAATTCAAACAAACTTCAAATCAGTCCAAACCACTTTTTGGTGAGAGATAATATTGCATTGCAATATTTGGGTCAACTCTCACATTTTACAAAAGTGCTAAAGTGTGCTAGCTATTTTGGAACAGAAAAGAATAAAGAAAAAGGTAAAACAAAAACAGAAAAAAAAATACAACGAGGCACTGTGCACTGGGCCTAAGTGCACAGTGCCCCGACAGCCGGCCCATCTGGCCCAGTCTCTCTCTCTCCTTCGCGCTGTCGCCTTCTCCCTGGCCGAGCGCGCGCTCGCCGCTCCTGCGCCGACACCCCGACGCCGCAGGCCAGGCGAGAGGATAAGGAGGAGCTCCCTCTGCCTCCTCTCCGTCCCTATCCACTTCCCCCTCGCTCGCTTGCCCTCTCCCTCCTTCCTCCTCCTCCAGATCCACCGAAACCGAGCGCCTCCGTCGCCGTGGCCTTGCCGTAGACGCGGCCACCGTCGTCCCCGAGCTCAGCCAACACGCCTGCGAGCTCCGCCGTCCTCGACTCCTTCGACTCCGACCGCGAGTGGAGGCGGGGAGGCCCTGATGAAGCCGGAGTACTCCGCCCCCTTTCTTCTCTGACGCTGGCGAGCCCCGACGATTCGCCGACGTTCTGCACTCCTAAGCTTCCAACGGCTTTACGTAGCCTCTCGGTGAGCAGCCCCTCATCCTTCCCCTGCGCTCCCCTAGCCTTCTGCGCCTCCGTAGCCGCCGCGCCATGGCCGCCCGAACCGAGCTCCGCCGTTGAGCTCGAGGCCGTTGCAGCAGTGGCCGTCACGACCCACCGGGCTCGCCGTCGCGTTCGTGGCGTCAAGTAGATGCCGAAGGAGTAGAGCGCAGCCCGTTTTGACCTCTGCATCACCACGCGCGAGTCCGCCGGGTTTCGGCTTCCGCCAAACCTCAACGCCGGCGTGATTCCGGCCATCCCCTGGTCCGGCAAGTGCCACCACTCGACGCGCGAGTTCACTGGCTTTCGAACGCACCCAACCGCAGCTCGAACCAAGCCCTGTGGGCGATTTCCGAGCACTCCGGCGATCTTCCGCCGCGGAATCGGTCGCCGGCGCAACTCCGGCGCCGGCCGCCGACGTGGCCGCCACGTGGGTCGCCCTGGGTCACTGACCCGTGGGCCCCAGGGGCCCGACCGGCCAGCTGACCGGTCAGCCCTGCTGACTGGACCGGCCCAGTCGCTGACACGTGGGCCCCACCTCCCTGTTAATCTAATTAAAACATTTTAGAAATAAAAATAAACTAATTACCCTAATGAGTCTATGACATGTGGGACCAGAAGCCTAATTAGCTAATTGGATTAGTTTAACTCACTGTTTAGGTAAACAGAGGCTGACATGTGGGTCCCACTGGACCCACATGTCATATTTGACTTAGTCAGCCGACTGTTGACTTGCTGACGTCAGCAGCGCGTCATGCTGACGTCATAATTCATTTTCTGATAAATAAAATAATTCCAGAAATTCAAATAATCTTTAAAAATTAATAACTTTTAAACCGTAGCTCGGATCGAAAAAGTTAAAACATGAAAGTTGCTCAGAACGACGAGACGAGTCTGATCGTGCCGTCTGTTTCTCCATCGGAACCTCCTACGTAGAAGAACTCGTAACTCCGGACCCAAATCCGACAGATGAATAGTGCACACACGTCGGATATTAAATCCCAGAATAATTCTAAAAATAACTAAAATGACTTAGATGCATATTTAGGCAACCCTGCACTGCATCATAGCATCACACGCACCGTGTTGCATTTGTTTGCATTATGTTTACCTGTTTCTTCCCCCTCTTCTCTCTCGGTAGCCCCCGACATTGACGTAGCTCCCGAGGCAGACGCCGCACAGGAGTACGACTACGTCCCCGACGATACTACTGAAGACCTTGCCCTTGCCCCCGAGCAAACAGGCAAGCACCCCCATTTTGAGCATGCCTATATCGCCTATTCTCTTCTCTCTTATGCTTGCATTAGAAATGCTACTGCTACTGTTTTCCTATATCTGCTGCATAGCCTGATTATTGTACCCTGCTTTGTTACCTTACCGGTTATCCTAGACTGCTTAGTATAAGGTGGATAGAGACACGACAGAGACCTCCACTTGATCCCGACTGCCCTGCTGGATATCAGAAGACCCGATCATCGGGATTGAGGACCAGACCCTGGCACCGCACATCACTACCCCTTAGTTGCCGACACTGCTGGGTTACCGTCGAGTGCCGAGGGTGATACCTCGTTAGCACTTCTGATGTTAACCTTGTAGGTTAGTTACTCGGCCGTGGTAAGCGAGGGTGATTCCTCCTACACCACCCCCGATAACGACATCGTCGCGCAACCTCTCAAGTGTGGACCTCGAGGGTGATTCCTCCTTCGTTCACCTTGATGATAACATCGAGCGGGAATTCCATCGAGGGTGATTCCTCATGGTTCCCTTCGGTGTCCGACACACAGTTACCTTGGATATTATGACTTGACTATGAACCACGATACTAAAGACGGGTCGGCCCTGAGGGGTACCCGCGCGAGCTTAACGCGAAGTGATGTGGAGTCGGGTTGACCTGGATGGTGCCCGCGAGATAACTACGAGGCGTGGCCGGGCATTCTTAGCCCTTGCCGCAAGTCCTCGAGACGGGGCGACGGGGTCACATCGATCGTGAGTCTCTGCTCGTTTCCGCGCGCTCCTAATCCACTACGGTTTGGATATTTGATCCAAGGGGCCTCTGGCCCGATAGCACTAACCATCACGTGGGCATGGTATGGGCGTTCTGCGTCGTACACATCAGCCGAAGCTTGTTTGACGTCAGTAAGGAGCGGCGCACGCCGAGTTGGACTGGTAACGCAACCGCGCTTGTATAAGGGGTTGCTAGGTCTGCTCTCGGTGGCCCCGTAACGTGCAGGAGTTCCCGGGGCGATGGCCCAAGACCCCTGGGGGCATAGGTTTAGTCCGGCGTGCTGACCTCTCTTATAAGCCTAGGTCGGGTTGCGGCGTGTTGCTTAGCCGAGGCCGGGCATGACCCAGAAAAGTGTGTCCGGCCAGAGGTAAGTGAGCGTGGTGGGTAAGTTGGTGCACCCCTGCAGGGAAGAAACTTCTATCGATAGCCTGTCCTACGGTAACGGACACTCGGAGTTGTATCCCGATCGGTACAACTAGAACATGTGATGAGAATTGGATAGTACGGCTCTGGGATTGCTTTCTCGCAGGGAGTCGAGAAAGGATCTCAGGTCGAGGTTGATGATATTACTACTACTACTTTACATTATGTTCATCTGCTCTCTCCTGATGCTGCAAGACTGTCGAAGATTGTTGAAGATGCTAGTCTTCGATAGGACTAGGCTTTCCCCCTCTACTCTGGCATTTCTGCAGCCCAGTCCACATATACAGCCATTCCTTTGACAATGATGCATATGTAGTGTAGATCCTTGCTTGCTGAGTACTTCGGATGAGTACTCACGTTTGCTTTATTTTCTTTTTCCCCCATTTTCCATTTGATGCCATCAGACGACGGAGCCCCTGAGCCAGAAGCCCCAGCCGACGACCAGTACTACTATCCGCCTGGCGAGTACTACTACTACGAGGAGCCGTTCGACGACCAGGAGTAGGATCGGAGGGTCCAGGGCAGGAGGCCTACGCCTTTCGATCGTAGTTTTTATTTTTACCCCGCCTCTGTGAAGGCTTATCTCTCTCTCTGTAATATATCTGTACCCAGATATCTAATGCTTCCGCTGACGCTTGTATGCCATCGAGCTTGTATTCGAGCCCTCGAGGCCCTGGCTTGTAATATTAAGCTTGTATGACTTTATTTTATGTTTTAGAGTTGTGTTGTGATATCTTCAAGTGAGTCCTTAGGCTTGATCGTGCGCATTTGCGTGTATGATTAGTGCACGATTAAGCCGGGGTCGTCACAGGTTGGTATCAGAGCCGACTGCCTCTAGGAATCCCCCTTCCCAATTCCTTGGCCGAAGTTGAGTCTAGTGGTCAAAAATTGTTTTACTAACTTGGCTGTGTGGCTTACGGGCCCACGTCGCCAACTGGGTGGTATTAGGATCTTTTATTCCTCGTCTTTACTCTGGGATTCTAATCTCTCATCTATTCGGGTTTAATAAAATTTACTAACACCGACATTTAGGATCTCGTTAATTATATCCACCCGGAGAGCTGGATTCAGTGCGATTTCCCTGTCATTGATCTGATTAGTCTGATAATCATTTTCCTTTCCATTGTTTTGTTTAACCTTTCCTTCCGAGATTGGTTGCATTTCTCATTGTCTTATGACAACCCTGAACCTTTCTGTTTCAGATGGATCGGCTATTTCCACCGCGGCCTACGACCCAGCTTGTGCTTCGCACTTGGGCTCGTGATGCCCCTGGATTTCCAGCTGTTCTGATCGCCCTCTTGATCAGGCTGGGATACCGCTGGTGCCCCGAGTACATGGTCTATGAGGTTTATCGTGAGTTCAACCAGGAGCAGTACTATGCTGATGTTCGCATCTACGATCAGCAGGATAACTCTGACACTGAGCTTCACCGTTTTCACGGTATCGGCGTGACGATTGAGATGGCAGTCCATGATGCTGCTTACTCTGCCGTCGCACGACTTCGAGGACAGTTCAGTGCTGACTTGGATGCCTCTGAGTATCGGTACATTCCGTATGCACCTGTTGGAGATGCTACTGGATTTTACACAGCTATCTATGCCCCGTACGAGCCTCGTCGCTATGATCAGCGAGTTCTGATCCACTATGCTCAGGCTTTGGATCGCACTGTTCGTGCACTTGCTGTTGAGTTGTTTGCCACTCGAGCACGCTACTACGAGGCTATGACACAGTTGCTACCAGCTGTTCGTGCAGGGATGCATCCGGAGTACATTCTTTACCCGAGCAGGACTGAGATGCCATCAGGGATCGTCTGGCCTGCTGTGGGAGGTCACACGCCTGCACGTGGACCTCTTCTTTCTTCTCGAGACCGGGTTCTGCATCAGAGTGCCCATGGAGCGCAGGATCCTTCTGCGACGAACGTCCATCGTCCGCACTTGCAGTTACCCCGTTTCAGTGGTTTTCTCCGACGCTGATGTAGCCTTTGCTATGTCCCGTTGTGTACTTCCTTACCGCGTGCCTGCGCGCCGCCTAGCATGTCTAGCTTTTCAATTTGCGCCGTTATGCTGCCCGAATGTAACCGACTATGTATGGATCTGTACGTCTTAATGACTACTTCTAGCATCTATTGCACTCTTTCAATAATGTCGAGTTACCTCATGTTTATTGTTAAACACTTGCATAAGCTATCGCTGAAATACCCCTGTTGGAATAGCAGGATGGCTGACAACAACCCGCCACCGCTGCCACCACCTGATTACATGGCAACGATGATGCAACAGTTTGAACTCAACCGCCAGTTTATGACGGGAATTATGCAGCAGTTCCCTCGTCCTGATGCTAATCAGCAGCCTTTCTCCATCACTTTGCCAGAATTTATGCGGCTCAGCCCATCCTTCTTCCGCAACACAGTCAACCCATTGGATGCCGATGACTGGCTGCGTGACATCTCCCATGAGATGGAGTCTGCTGGTGTCGCCCAAGTCAACTATGTCACCTTCGCGACATACCTTCTGAAGGGTCCCGCTTCCCAATGGTGGGCCACTTACCGACAGACCCTGCCACCTGGTACTGTCGTCACTTGGGCAGAATTCAAGATTGCATTCCGTGCCCGCTACATTCCTCAAGCTGTCATAGCTCGGAAGAAGGCCGAGTTCCGTAATCTTGTTCAGGGCAACAAGACTGTGGAAGTCTATCAGCGCGAGTTTCTAGACTTATCTCGTTACGCTGAAGAGAACATTCCTACTGATGAACGCAGACAGGAGAAGTTTCGTGAAGGACTGCACCATGACATTCAGTTAGCCCTTCTTGTTCAAGATTATCCTGATTTCGCCACCTTGGTGAATAAGGCCATCATGGTTGAAACTGGACTTAAGAAGCACAAGGAAGCGTCCAGACGCACCCGTGAGTCGGGCTCATCTTCGGGCTCGTCTTCCCAGAAGCGACGCATCTGGTTCCCCAAAGGCATGTTCCGTTCAGCAGCTCCTGCGAACAGACCTTCTTATGCTGCACCACGTCTGCCACCTCCACCACCGAGACAGCCCCTGCCAGCTCCAGCACCTCGAGCTCCAACACCTCGTCCTGACAGCGGACTATGCTTCAAGTGTGGCAAGCCAGGTCACCGTGCTAGAGACTGTTCTCAGAATCAGAATCAACTAGCTCTCCCTTCTGCTGGACGTGGAATTGGCCGTGGTATTCCTCAGCAGCGCAACAATAATGCCAGACCTTCTTACGGTCGTGGGCAGTACTACCACGTCAACATGTCTGAAGCTCCAGATCAACCAGATACTGTGATGGGTACACTTCTCGTTAATTCAGTACCAGCATCTGTTTTATTTGATTCAGGAGCATCGCATTCCTTCATGTCAGAACATTTTGCACGCATGCATGACATTAAATGCGAATACATGAACACACCCTTATTGGTACACACCCCCGCGGGTGGTTGCCGAACCTTTGCAGTTAGCTATAATGCTCCCGTTGAAATCGAAGAGTTGGAGTTCAGTGCGTCTCCCATTATTCTGAAATCGTCCAAGATTGACCTTATTCTGGGAATGGATTGGTTGAAGGCCCACTATGCCTCAATCAATTGTGCCACCAAAGTTGTTCACCTCTTGCACCCCCCGAATGAGATGGTGAATTACCATGCTCATATCACTCAGAACGCTGAGGCTCAAATTTATGCCTTGAATGCGTTGAATGCTTCTCCGCTTGATGGGATTGAGATTATCCCAGTTGTCTGTGACTTCCCGGATGTTTTTCCAGAAGAACTTCCAGGAATACCCCCTGCTAGGGCTGTCGAGTTCGTCATCGACTTGAAGCCTGGCACCACTCCTATTGCGAAGCGTCCTTACAAGATGCCTCCGCACCACCTCATCGAGCTTAAGGAGGAAATTGATAAATCTTTAAGGAAGGGTTTCATCCGCCCTAGTTCCTCTGCTTGGGGAGCACCTTCTCTCTTTGTTAAGAAGAAGGATGGAACTAACCGTCTGGTTCAAGATTATCGTCCTATCAACCAGGCAACCATTCAGAATAAATATCCGCTTCCCCGGATCAACGATTTATATGACCAACTCGCTGGATCTTCGGTGTTTTCTAAACTCGATTTGAGGTTGGGTTATCACCAGATCCGTGTCCGCGAAGAGGATATTCCGAAGACTGCATTTGTTACTCGTTATGGCTCTTACGAGTACACAGTCATGTCGTTTGGTTTAACAAACGCTCCAGCTACATTCTCCCGCCTAATGAATTACATATTCATGGACTACCTCGACAAATTCGTCGTGGTATATCTGGATGATATTCTGGTTTATTCGAAGAACAAAGAAGAACATGCTGAGCACCTTCGACTAGTTCTGGAGAGACTTCGAGAGCACCAATTATATGCCAAGTTCTCTAAATGCGAATTCTGGCTTCCTGAAGTGACCTATCTTGGACATGTGATTTCCAAGGACGGTATTGCCGTCAACCCGGAGCGTGTTCAGGCTATCCTTGACTGGACTCCTCCGAAGAATGCCAAGCAGGTCCGAAGCTTTCTCGGTCTAGCCAGCTATTGTCGCCGATTCGTCGAGAACTTCTCCAAGATCACCAAGCCCCTGACTAATCTGCTCCACAAAGGCGTTAAGTTTGAGTGGACAGACAAGTGTCAGGAAAGTTTCCAAACCCTCAAGGACAAGCTCACTTCTGCTCCAGTGCTTGCTCCTCCTGATTCTCGCAAGGACTTTGTCATATATTGTGACGCCTCTCGTCAGGGATTAGGCTGCGTCCTAATGCAAGAGCGGAGAGTAATTGCATATGCTTCACGTCAATTGCGTCCACATGAAGAGAATTATCCAGTGCATGATCTTGAACTTGCAGCAGTGATGTATGCATTGAAGTTATGGCGACACTACCTTCTGGGTAATCGGTGTGAAATTTATACCGATCACCAAAGTCTGAAATACTTATTCACTCAACCGGATCTTAATCTCCGACAACAACGATGGTTAGAAGCTATTGCGGATTATGACTGCGGTATTTCTTATACCCCGGGCAAAGCTAATGTGATGGCCGATGCCCTGAGTCGCAAGTCATATTGCAACAACCTCATGGTTAGGCAAGCTCAACCTCGTCTTCACGCAGAACTGACTCAGCTAAATCTGCGAATTGTTCCCCAGGGTTCTCTTAATAACCTTGTGGTACAGCCAGACCTTCTGAAGGCTGTTAAAGAAGCGCAAGCCAAAGATGCTGAAATTGACTTGATGAAGAAGGAGCTTCACCTTGCTAAGTATCGGGATTTCTCAGTTGCTGAAGATGGTACATTATATTTCAGAGACCGCATCGTAGTACCTCGCTTCGAGCTGATGACTGACAAAGTCATGAAGGAGGCCCATGATACACCGCTGTCTATCCATCCGGGTAGTACCAAGATGTATCGAGATCTTCGTCAAAGGTACTGGTGGTCTAGGATGAAGCAGGATATTGCTCGTTATGTTGCCGAGTGTGACGTTTGTCGTCGCGTGAAGGCAGAACATCAGAAACCTGCTGGAATTCTGCAACCGCTCCCTATTCCTCTATGGAAGTGGGATAAAGTGCAAATGGACTTCATCACTGGTCTTCCCATGTCTCAGAAGGGTCACGATGCTATTCTTGTCGTCGTTGACCAACTTTCCAAGGTTGCACACTTTCTGCCAGTTAAGGAGACTATTACTGCTAGTCAGCTAGCAGAACTGTACATTGCCAGAATTGTTTCTCTCCATGGTATTCCGAAGGAGATTAGTTCAGACCGTGGTGTTCTTTTCACATCCAAGTTCTGGGAAAGTTTCCAAGAAGCCATGGGAACTCATATTACCTGGAGTTCCGCATATCATCCTCAGTCCCAAGGCCAAGTTGAGCGTGTTAATCAAGTGCTTGAAGACATGCTTCGAGCTTGTGTTATATCCTTCGGTAAGAAATGGGAGGAATCTCTCCCGTATGCCGAGTTCTCTTATAACAACAGTTATCAAGCCAGCTTAAAAATGGCCCCATTTGAGGTTCTTTATGGTCGTAAATGTCGAACCCCTCTGAATTGGTCAGAAACCGGGGAACGACCTCTTGTTGGACCGGACATTATTCAGCATGCCGAAGAACAAGTCCGAATTATCCGGGAGAATCTCAAAGCAGCTCAAGACCGTCAGAAGAGTAATTATGATCGCAAGCAATGGGGTGTGATCTATCAACCTGATGAACAAGCTTATCTTCGTGTCACTCCAATGAAGGGCACCCGTCGTTTCGGAATCAAGGGCAAGCTAGCTCCTCGCTATATTGGTCCTTTCCGTATCATGGCTAGACGTGGACATGTGGCATATAAATTGGAGTTGCCGCCACAGTTCTCTCATATTAATGATGTCTTCCACGTGTCGCAACTCCGTAAGTGCTTCAAGGAATCCCCACACCGTGCAGTGGATCATGAGATGCTCGAGCTACAAGATGATCTTTCCTATAAGGAGCATCCGATCCGCATCCTCGACGAAGCTGAGCGTCGTACTCGTCAGAAGACGACCAAGTTCCTGAAAGTGCAATGGTCGAATCATACTGAAGATGAAGCCACTTGGGAACGCGAGGATCATCTTCGGGAAGAATATCCCGAGCTCTTCCCTTCCACCTCCTAAATTCTCGGGACGAGAATTTCTTTTAGAGGAGGAGAACTTGTAACACCCCCTTGTAATAAACTCTGTGACACTCTGTTAAAACTGCCAAGTCATGATCATTTGCAGTGCCAAGTCATGAGGGTTAATGATCCAATTCAAATCCACATCTGAAAATCAACTCAAATTCAAAGGTGAATTATAAAGTTGATCAAACACTGTTGGGAAAATGTTCATTAAATGGCAAATAATTCAGGAACATTTCTAAAATCAAAATCAAAATATTTGGAGTTGGGCAAGTGACTCAAACAAGATGAAACAGCACCCAAAACAGCAATATTAATTCATTTAAAATCATTACAGATTCAAATGAACTCCAAATCTGCCCAACCCACTTTTTGATGAGAGATGATATTGCATTGCAATATTTGGGCCAACATCCACATTTTTCAAAAAAAGCACAAGTGGCCTAAACATTTTGAAACAAAAAAGGAATAAAAGAAAAGGTAGAAGAGAAATAAGGAAAAAGAAGAAAGCCACTGTTGGCTGGGCCTAATTGCACAGTGTGCAGGCCCAGTCCAACAGCAGCCCACGCCGTCTCCCTCCTCCCCGTGTCGCCTTCGCCGTGGCCGCGCCCGCGCGCGCCAGTCGGCCGGAGAAACCGTGGCGCCACCGACGATACAGGAGCCCGGGAGGATAAGGGCGAGCCCCGTCTAGCTCCCCTGGCCCCTCCTATCCACTCGCCGCTCCTCCCTCACCCCTCCCCTGCTCGCGCTCGCCTCTACTCTCTCTGGTCCGAGCGCCACCGCCGCCGTTCTCGTTCGTCCCCGCGGCCACCGAGCCCTGCCTGCCGCTCTGCCATGTCCTACGCCATCGCCATGGACTGCCACGGCCTTGGGCGCCGTTGATTGGGGCCGAGGAGCTCCACGTTGCGCGGATCGAGCCGCGTCCCTCTTCTGCATCTCCGGCGCGGTTCCGGCGACCTCGACCCCTGCAGCTCCTAATCCTCACACGGGCCACCTTGCGCCGCTCGGTGAGCACTCTCCCTCTCTCTCTGGCCTCTCTGGTAGCCCGTCTGCACGCTGTAGCCGCGGCACCTCGGAGACCCGAATGTCACCGCCGCCATTGCCGCTGCAGCCAAGCTCCCGAGCTGTTGCTAGCTCGTTTGACTCCTCCGGCGAGCTCCCTGTGAGCCGTAGGCCCCGCACAGCTAGCTAGTTAGGTCGCCCGCGCGCTAGAACGTCGAACCCGACGAGCTCGAGCTTCGGACGTCCGCCTCGCTCAACGCCGGCGGCGTTCCGGCCACCTCCGAGCCCGGCTGTTGGCTCAGCTAGATGCGCGAGGACGCCAGCTTTCGAACGCACCCAAGCCCGGCTCGAACCGAGCCCTATAGCTCGATTCCGGCCAACTCTGGCGACGCGCCGCCGTGCGATTTGGTCGCCGGCGACCAGCCGCCGGCCCCGCTGACGTGGCACAGGCGGGGCCCACCCCTGGGTCACTGACCCGTGGGTCCCAGGGGCCCGGCCGGCCAGTTGACCAGTCAGCCTTGCTGACTGGACCGGCCCAGCCGCTGACAGGCGGGCCCCACCTCCCTGATTAATTAATTAAAACATTTTAGAAATAAAAATAAACTAATTAACCTAATGTCTCACTGACATGTGGGGTCCACCCCCTAATTAATCCTGGTAATTAAACTGAATCACTGGTTAAAGAAACAGAGGCTGACATGTGGGTCCCACTGGACCCACATGTCATATTTGACTTAGTCAGCCGACTGTTGACTTGCTGACGTCAGCAGCGCGTCATGCTGACGTCATAATTCATTTTCTGATAAATAAAATAATTCCAGAAATTCAAATAATCTTTAAAAATTAATAACTTTTAAACCGTAGCTCGGATCGAAAAAGTTAAAACATGAAAGTTGCTCAGAACGACGAGACGAGTCTGATCGTGCTGTCTGTTTCTTCATCGGAACCCCCTACGTAGAAGAACTCGTAACTCCGGACCCGTATCCGGCAGATGAATAGTGCACACACTTCGGTAATTAAATCCCAGAATAATTCTAAAAATAACTAAAATGACTTAGATGCATAATTAGGCAACCCTGCACTGCATCATAGCATCACACGCACCGTATTGCATTTGTTTGCATTATGTTTACCTGTTTCTTCCCCCTCTTCTCTCTCGGTAGACCCCGACGTTGACGTAGCTCCCGAGGCAGACGCCGCACAGGAGTACGACTACGTCCCCGACGATACTACTGAAGACCTTGCCCTTGCCCCCGAGCAAACAGGCAAGCACCCCCATTTTGAGCATGCCTATATCGCCTACTCTCTTCTCTCTTATGCTTGCATTAGAACTGCTACTGCTACTGTTTTCCTATATCTGCTGCATAGCCTGATTATTGTACCCTGCTTTGTTACCTTACTGGTTATCCTAGACTGCTTAGTATAGGCTGGGTAGAGACACGACAGAGACCTCCACTTGATCCCGACTGCCCTGCTGGATATCAGAAGACCCGATCATCGGGATTGAAGACCAGACCCTGGCACCGCACATCACTACCCCTTAGTTGCCGACACTGCTGGGTTACCATCGAGTGCCGAGGGTGATACCTCGTCAGCACTTCTGATGTTAACCTTGTAGGTTAGTTACTCGGTCGTGGTAAGCGAGGGTGATTCCTCCTACACCACCCCCGATAACGACGTCGTCGCGCAACTCCTCAAGGTGGACCTCGAGGGTGATTCCTCCTTCGTTCACCTTGATGATAACATCGAGCGGGAATTCCATCGAGGGTGATTCCTCAGGGTTCCCTTCGGTGTCCGACACACAATTACCTTGGATATTATGACTTGACTATGAACCACGATACTAAAGACGGGTCGGCCCTGAGGGGTACCCGCGCGAGCTTATTGCGAAGTGATGTGGAGTCGGGTTGACCTGGATGGTGCCCGCGAGATAACTACGAGGCGTGGCCGGGCATTCTTAGCCCTTGCCGCAAGTCCTCGAGACGGGGCGACGGGGTCACATCGATCGTGAGTCTCTGCTCGTTTCCGCGCGCTCCTAATCCACTACGGTTTGGATATTTGATCCGAGGGGCCTCTGGCCCGATAGCACTAACCATCACGTGGGCATAGTATGGGCGTTCTGCGTCGTATACTTCAGCCGAAGCTTAATGGACGTCAGCGACTGAGCGGCGCGCGCTGAATTGGACTGGGAACGCAACTGCGCTTGTATAAGGGGTTGCTAGGTCTGCTTTCAGCCGCGTACGCAACGTGCAGGAGTTCCTGGGGCGAAGGCCCAAGACCCCTGGGCGCATAGGTTAGTCCGGCGTGCTGACCTCTCTGTTAGGTATTCGGTCGGGTTGCGGCGTGTTGCTTAGCCGAGGCCGGGCATGACCCAGAAAAGTGTGTCCGGCCAGAGTTAAGTGAGCGTGGTGGGTAAGTTGGTGCACCCCTGCAGGGAAGAAACTTCTATCGATAGCCTGTCCTACGGTAACGGACACTCGGAGTTGTATCCCGATCGGTACAACTAGAACTTGATATGAGAACTGGATAGTACGGCTCTGGGATTGCTTTCTCGCAGGGAGTCGAGAAAGGATCTCAGGTCGAGGTTGATGATATTACTACTACTACTTTACATTATGTTCATCTGCTCTCTCCTGATGCTGCAAGACTGTCGAAGATTGTTGAAGATGCTAGTCTTCGATAGGACTAGGCTTTCCCCCTCTACTCTGGCATTTCTGCAGCCCAGTCCACATATACAGCCATTCCTTTGACAATGATGCATATGTAGTGAAGATCCTTGCTTGCTGAGTACTTCGGATGAGTACTCACGGTTGCTTTATTTTCTTTTTCCCCCATTTTCCATTTGATGCCACCAGACGACGGAGCCCCTGAGCCAGAAGCCCCAGCCGACGACTAGTACTACTACCCGCCTGGCGAGTACTACTACTACGAGGAGCCGTTCGACGACCAGGAGTAGGATCGGAGGGTCCAGGGCAGGAGGCCTACGCCTTTCGATCGTAGTTTTTATTTTTACCCCGCCTCTGTGAAGGCTTATCTCTCTCTCTGTAATATATCTGTACTCAGATATCTAATGCTTCCGCTGACGCTTGTATGCCATCGAGCTTGTATTCGAGCCCTCGAGGCCCTGGCTTGTAATATTAAGCTTGTATGACTTTATTTTTATGTTTTAGAGTTGTGTTGTGATATCTTCAAGTGAGTCCTTAGGCTTGATCGTGCGCATTTGCGTGTATGATTAGTGCACGATTAAGCCGGGGTCGTCACAGGTTGGTATCAGAGCCGACTGCCTCTAGGAATCCCCCTTTCCAATTCCTTGGCCGAAGTTGAGTCTAGTGGTCAAAAACTGTTTTACTAACTTGGCTGTGTGGCTTACGGGCCCACGTCGCCAAATGGGTGGTATTAGGATCTTTTATTCCCCGTCTTTACTCTGGGATTCTATCCTCTCTTCTATTCGGGTTTTGCAAAATTACTAAACGCCGACATTTAGGTTCTCGTTAATTCTATCCACCCGGAGAGCTGGATTCAGTGCGATTTCCCTGTCTTTGATCTGATTAGTCTGATAATCATTTTCCTTTCCATTGTTTTGTTTAACCTTTCCTTCCGAGATTGGTTATATTTCTCATTGTCTTATGACAACCCTGAACCTTTCTGTTTCAGATGGATCGGCTATTTCCACCGCGGCCTACGACCCAGCTTGTGCTTCGCACTTGGGCTCGTGATGCCCCTGGATTTCCAGCTGTTCTGATCGCCCTCCTGAGTAGACTGGGTTACCGCTGGTATCCCGAGTACATGGTCTATGAGGTTTACCGTGAGTTCAACCAGGAACAGTACTATGTTGAAGTTCGGATTTATGATCAGCAGAATAACTCAGACACCGAGCTACACCTTTTTCATGGATTAGGCGTGACGATTGAGATGGCAGTACATGATGCCGCCTACTCTGCTGTCGCACGTCTCCGAGGAGAGCACAATGCTAACTTGGATGATACTGTGTTTCGGTACATTCCGTATGCACCTGTTGGAGATGCTACTGGATTTTACACAGCTATCTGTGCCCCGTACGAGTCTCGACGCTACGACCCGCAGGTTCTGATTCAGTGCACTCAGACTTTGGATCGCACTGTTCGTGCACTTGCTGTTGAGTTGTTTGCCACTCGAGCACGCTACTACGAGGCAATGACACAGTTGCTACCAGCTGTTCGTGCAGGGATACATCCGGAGGATATTCTATACCCACGCAGGACCGAGATGCCGCCAGGTATTGATTGGCCTGCAGTGGGAGGTCACACGCCTGCACGTGGACCTCTTCTTACAGTTCGAGACCGGGTTCTGCATCAGAGTGCACATGGAGCACAGGATCCTGCCGCGATGAACACTCGTCGTCCGCACTTGCAGTTACCCCGTTTCCGTGGTTTTCTCCGACGCTGATGTAGCCTTTGCTATGTCACGTTGTGTACTTCCTTACCGCGTGCCTGCGTGCCGCCTAGTGTGTCTCTAGTTTTTCAATGTGCGCCGTTATGCTGCCCGATTTTAACCGACTGTGTACGGATCTGTATGTCTTAATGACTACTTTAAGCATCTATTGCACTCTTTCAATAATGTCGAGTTACCTCATAATTATTGTTAAACACTTGCATAAGCTATCGCTGAAATACCCCTGTTGGAATAGCAGGATGGCTGACAACAACCCGCCACCGCCGCCACCACCTGATTACATGGCAGCGATGATGCAACAGTTTGAACTCAACCGCCAGTTTATTACGGGGATTATGCAGCAATTCCCTCGTCCTGAAGCTAATCAGCAGCAACCATCCATTACCTTACCAGAGTTCATGAGGCTCAGTCCATCGTTTTTCCGCAACGCAGTCAACCCACTGGATGCAGATGACTGGCTGCGTGATATCTCTCATGAGATGGAGTCTGCTGGTGTCGCCGAAATTAACTATGTCACTTTTGCGACATATCTTCTTAAGGGTCCCGCAGCCCAATGGTGGGCCACTCATCGACAGACTCTGCCGCCTGGTACTGTCGTCACTTGGGCAGAGTTTAAGATTGCTTTCCGTGCCCGCTACATTCCTGTAGCTGTCATAGCTAGGAAGAAGGCTGAGTTCCGTAGCCTTGTCCAAGGAAACAAGACTGTGGAAGTCTATCAGCGCGAGTTTCTAGACTTATCTCGTTACGCTGAAGAGGACATTCCTACTGACGAACGCAGACAGGAGAAGTTTCGTGAAGGACTGCACCATGACATTCAGTTAGCCCTTCTTGTTCAAGATTACCCTGATTTCGCCACCTTGGTGAATAAGGCCATCATGGTTGAAACTGGACTTAAGAAGCACAAGGAAGCGTCCAGACGCACCCGTGAGTCGGGCTCATCTTCGGGCTCGTCTTCCCAGAAGCGACGCATCTGGTTTCCCCAAGGCATGTTCCGTTCAGCAGCTCCTGCGAACAGACCTTCTTATGCTGCACCACGTCTGCCACCTCCACCACCGAGACAGCCTCTGCCAACTCCAGCACTTCGAGCTCCAGCACCTCGTCCTGACAGCGGACTATGCTTCAAGTGTGGCAAGCCAGGTCACCGTGCTAGAGATTGTTCTCAAAATCAGAATCTACTAGCTCTCCCTTCTGCTGGACGTGGAATTGGCCGTGGTATTCCTTAGCAGCGCAACAATAATGCCAGACCTTCTTATGGTCATGGGCAGTACTACCACGTCAACATGTCTGGAGCTCCAGATCAACCAGATACTGTGATGGGTACACTTCTCGTTAATTCAGTACCTGCATCCGTTTTATTTGATTCAGGAGCATCGCATTCCTTCATGTCAGAACATTTTGCACGCATGCATGACATTAAATGCGAATACATGAACACACCCTTATTGGTACACACTCCCGCGGGTGGTTGCCGAACCTCTGCAGTTAGCTATAATGTTCCCGTGGAAATCGAAGGGTTGGAGTTCAGTGCGTCTCCCATTATTCTGAAATCGTCCAAGATTGACCTTATTCTGGGAATGGATTGGTTGAAGGCCCATTATGCCTCAATCAATTGTGCTACCAAAGTTGTTTACCTCTTGCACCCCTCGAATGAGATGGTGAATTACCATGCTCATATCACTCAGAACGCCGAGGCTCAAATTTATGCCTTGAACGCGTTGAATGCTTCTCCGCTTGATGGGATCAAGAATATCCCAGTTGTCTGTGACTTCCCGGATGTTTTTCCAGAAGAACTTCCAGGAATACCCCCTGCTAGAGCTGTCGAGTTCGTCATCGACTTGAAGCCTGGCACCACTCCTATTGCGAAGCGTCCTTACAAGATGCCTCCGCACCACCTCATCGAGCTTAAGGAGGAAATTGATAAATCCTTAAGGAAGGGTTTCATTCGCCCCAGTTCCTCTGCATGGGGAGCACTGTCTCTTTTCGTCAAGAAGAAAGATGGGACGAATAGGTTGGTCCAAGATTATCGTCCTATCAACCAGGCTACCATTCAGAATAAATATCCACTTCCCCGGATCAACGATTTATATGATCAACTCGCTGGATCTTCGGTGTTTTCTAAACTCGACTTGAGGTTGGGTTATCACCAGATCCGTGTCCGCGAAGAGGATATTCCGAAGACTGCATTTGTTACTCGTTATGGCTCTTACGAGTACACAGTCATGTCGTTTGGTTTAACAAACGCTCCAGCTACATTCTCCCGCCTAATGAATTACATATTCATGGATTACCTCGACAAATTCGTCGTGGTATATCTGGATGATATTCTGGTTTATTCGAAGAGCAAAGAAGAACATGCTGAGCACCTTCGACTAGTTCTGGAGAGACTTCGAGAGCACCAATTATATGCCAAGTACTCTAAGTGCAAATTCTGGCTTTCCGAGGTAACCTACCTTGGACATGTCATCTCCAAGGATGGTATTGCAGTTAACCCAGAGCGAGTTCAGGCTATTCTTGACTGGGCCCCTCCGAAGAATGTCAAGCAAGTCAGAAGTTTCCTCGGGCTTGCAAGTTATTGCCGCCGATTCATCGAAAATTTCTCCAAGATTGCCAAGCCCCTGACTAATCTGCTTCACAAAGGCGTTAAGTTTGAGTGGACAGACAAATGCCAGGAAAGCTTCCAGACCCTCAAGGACAAGCTGACTTCTGCTCCAGTCCTTGCTCCTCCAGACTCCCGCAAAGATTTTGTGATCTTCTGCGACGCCTCTCGCCAAGGACTAGGTTGTGTCCTAATGCAAGAGCGAAGAGTTATTGCTTATGCTTCGCGACAACTGCGTCCACATGAAGAGAATTACCCAGTGCATGACATCGAACTTGCTGCTGTCATTTATGCTTTGAAGCAGTGGCGTCATTAACTCCTTGGTAATCGGTGTGAGATTTACACCGATCATCAGAGCTTGAAGTACTTGTTCACTCAACCGGAACTTAATCTTCATCAGCAGCGTTGGTTGGAAACAATCACAGATTATGACTGTGGAATTTCATACACTCCCGGCAAAGCTAATGTGATGGCTGATGCTTTGAGCCGCAAGTCATACTGTAGCAACCTCATGGTAAAGCAAGCTCAACCCCAGCTATATGAAGAATTGCGCAAGCTGAATCTCTACATTATTCCACAAGGTTCTCTTAGTAACCTTGTGATACAGTCAGATCTTGAGAAAGCTGTCAAGATTGCGCAATATAAGGATGCTGAAATTGATCTAATGAAGAAAGAGCTTCACCTCCAAAAGTACAGGGATTTCTCGATTGCTGAAGATGGAACCTTGTACTTCCGAGACCGCATTGTAGTACCTCGCTTCGAGCTGATGACTGACAAAGTCATGAAGGAGGCCCATGATACACCGCTATCTATCCATCCGGGTAGTACCAAAATGTATCGAGATCTTCGTCAAAGGTACTGGTGGTCTAGAATGAAGCAAGATATTGCTCGTTATGTTGCCGAGTGTGACGTTTGTCGTCGCGTGAAGGCAGAACATCAAAAACCTGCTGGAATTCTGCAACTGCTCCCTATTCCTCTATGGAAGTGGGATAAAGTGCAAATGGACTTCATCACTGGTCTTCCCAAGTCTCAGAAGGGTCACGATGCTATTCTTGTCGTCGTTGACCAACTTTCCAAGGTTGCACACTTTCTGCCAGTTAAGGAGATTATTACTGCTAGTCAGTTAGCAGAGCTATATATCTCCAGAATTGTTTCACTCCATGGTATTCCCAAGGAAATCAGTTCAGACCGTGGCAGTATTTTCACTGGCCATTTCTGGGAAAGTTTCCAGAAAGCAATGGGAACTCATATTACCTGGAGTTCAGCTTATCATCCCCAATCCCAAGGCCAAGTTGAGCGCGTTAATCAAGTGCTTGAAGACATGCTTCGAGCCTGTGTTATATCCTTCGGTAAGAACTGGGAGGAATCTCTTCCGTATGCCGAGTTCTCCTATAACAACAGCTATCAAGCCAGCTTAAAAATGGCCCCCTTTGAGGTTCTTTATGGACGTAAATGTCGAACCCCTCTGAATTGGTCAGAAACTGGGGAACGACCTCTTGTTGGACCGGACATTATTCAGCATGCCGAAGAACAAGTCCGAATTGTCCGGGAGAATCTCAAAGCAGCTCAAGACCGTCAGAAGAGTAATTATGATCGCAAGCGATGGGGTGTGGTCTATCAACCTGGTGATCAAGCTTATCTTCGTGTCACTCCAATGAAGGGCACCCGTCGTTTCGGAATCAAGGGCAAGCTAGCTCCTCGCTATATTGGTCCTTTCCGCATCGTGGCTAGACGTGGACAGGTGGCATATCAATTGGAGTTGCCACCGCAATTCTCCCATATTCATGATGTCTTCCACGTGTCGCAACTCCGTAAGTGCTTCAAGGAATCCCCGCACCGTGCAGTGGATCATGAGATGCTCGAGCTACAAGATGATCTTTCCTATAAGGAGCATCCGATCCGCATCCTCGACGAAGCTGAGCGTCGTACTCGTCAGAAGACGACCAAGTTCCTAAAAGTGCAATGGTCGAATCACACTGAAGATGAAGCCACTTGGGAACGCGAGGATCGTCTTCGGGAAGAATATCCCGGACTCTTTCCTTCTACCTCCTAAATTCTCGGGACGAGAATTTCTTTTAGAGGAGGAGAACTTGTAACACCCCCTTGTAATAAGCTCTGTGACACTCTGTTAAAACTGCCAAGTCATGATCATTTGCAGTGCCATGTCATATGGGTTAATAATCCAATTCAAATCCACATCTGAAAATCAACTCAAATTCAAAGGTGAATTATAAAGTTGATCAAACACTGTTGGGAAAATGTTCATTAAATGGCAAATAATTCAGGAACATTTCTAAAATCAATATCAAAATATTTGGAGTTGGGCAAGTGACTCAAACAAGATGAAACAGCACCCAAAACAGCAATATTAATTCATTTAAAATCATTACAGATTCAAATGAACTCCAAATCTGCCCAAACCACTTTTTGATGAGAGATAATATTGCATTGCAATATTTGGGCCAACATTCACATTTTTCAAAAGAGCACAAGTGGCCTAATCATTTTGAAACAGAAAAAGGGATAAAAGAAAAGGGAGAAGAGAAATAAGAAAAAAGTAAAATGCTACTGTTGGCTGGGCCTAAGTGCACAGTGTGCGGCCCAGTCCAATAGCGGCCCACCTCACCTCCCTCCTCGTGCGTGTCGGCGCGCCCCTGGCCGCGCGCGCCAGCGCCAGCCGGGCGGCGACACGCCGACGGCCACCGACGCCGCAGCCACCCGAGAGGATAAGGTCGAGGCCCGGCGTCTCCCCTGGCTCTCCTCGCCACTTTCCCCTCTCCTCCTTCGCTCGCTCCGCCCCTCGCTCCCTCCCAGATCCGGCCACCGAGTGTAGGAGATATGCCCTAGAGGCAATAATAAATGTTATTGATTATCTCCCTGTTCATAATTAGGTTTATGTTCCATGCTATAACTGCTATGGTTCTCGAGTCTGCAAATAAAACGAGGCTCGGAGGAAGACTCATATGCACGTGTGGAATAATAAACGGTAAAATGCATTCCTAGTCTGGCCTCTAAGACTAGCTCAAGTGTTGCATGATGGTTCTGTTTTCCTGATCATGGGCATGTCTATGCCAGCAATTTTGAGGGCACAATGTTAGAAGAACATTTGTGTTGAATCGACCCGAATTGTTGTTATGCTATGAGTTACATTCGTCACTAGTTAATGGTTAATAACACAGAGATGGTTAACGTTTGCATGATTCCTTAGACCATGAGAGTATCGAGTTTCTTCATGCTTGCTTCATGAACTTTGGGGTTTGTTAAACGTCATCCGTAAATGGATGGCTATTACGGCGGCTTACGGGTTCATGGGAAAGTATGTCAAGTAGCTTAATAGCTCAAGATTGGGATTTGCTCCTCCGACGATGGAGAGATATCTCTGGGCCCTCTCGGTGTTATGGTATCCATCATCGTCTGGCCAGACACAGGGTGATTTGATCACAGGGATGCCAGAACACGGTAACGAGAAAAGAGAACAATACCGGTAACGAGGTAACTAGCATAGTGGACAAGTTGTTGATCCACGGGAATGCCAACATGTCTCACCTCGGGTATTTGTAACATATCGCGAAGCAACAGGAATAGCACACGGCAACTGGAGGTTCACTCGAATATTCATTCGTGTGGGTATAGGGGTCAATATGGGTGTCCACGGCTCCGATGTTGATCATTGATCGGAAGGGGTTCCGGGTCATGTCTATACTTCACCGAACCTATAGGGTCACACGCTTAAGGGTCATCTATCTGCTGAATACTAGACAGGGAGTCTGAGAGAAAATCACCGAAAAAGTTTCGGACACCGAAAAGTTTCGGACAGCGGAAAAGTTCCGCAGAGAGAGGTCACCGGATGAGTTCCGGTGAAACTGAAAAGTTGTTTCAGGGGATACCATTAAGTCAAAATGGTTTCGGCACATGCCTGATAATTCTTGGAGGATGCCAGAATCATTCTGGAAACTTCTGGGAATTTTCTGAAAGAAAAACCGGAAATGTTCCGGGGCTGCCGGAACCGCTTCAGATGCTTTTCGCAGATGAAATCACTAAACTGGAATTGTTCCAGAACGCGTTGAAAATTATTTTAGTGGGTACTGGAAATGTTCTAAGCCCACATAAATATTTTCAGTTTGAACGGACGCTGAAAAATGTCGTCGTGAATAGTGAAAGTGCTTTTTGGGTGGCTTCTTGGAGAAGCCACCTTGAGGGTCCTTTGGTATTTTTCCCCTTGGCTTCTTGGAGAAGCCACCCTTGGGCTTGGCCTATAAATAGGGGTGGAGGGGGCTGCCTAAAGACTCACTCCTTCTCACATACAAGTGCCATGCAATGATCTGGCTTCTCTCTCCCTCCCACGAAAAGAGTTTCGTAGAGCCGAAAGGCTGTCTGGGTTCCGGTGGGAACTAGTTCTGGACGGCGAAGCCCTGCCGGATAGTTGACACCGTATGTGTGCAACTCTGTAGAGAGGTCGTAGTTTCGATCTTAGTGCCCGAGGGGCTGTTCGTGAGTGCCTCCCGAAGGGCTGTCCAAGTGACGGTCCGAGTTCTGTGAGTCCTCCCGAAGGGCTGTCCGAGTGACCGTTCGAGTTTCGAAGGTCCTCCCGAAGGGCTGTCCGTGACACCGTCCGAGGGACTGTTCGACCGCCTCCCGGAGGGCTGTCCGAAGGGAAGACGAGGGTATACATCCTCGCGGTTGGGAGGTTGTAAATCCTAGCTGCGGGGATCTGCACCACCGATCGTCATCGACTCTACTTTCGCTGCGCTACGAGTCGGTAACGAAAATGATCAAACCTTGTATGCAGTCTCCATAGTGGTCCTAGGCTGGTGCGTAGGTCGGAAATTTTTTGTTTTCTGCTGCGTTACCCTACAACTCGCCCGTCGCGTGGGAGTGGTCTCGTCGCCGGAATCTACCGGAACCGTCGACGGTGAGCTCGCGGGCGGCGCCGGAGTTCGGGGTCTGGACGGGATCGCGGCTGCGCGGCTCGAGGGGGTACGTGCGAGTGCGCGTTCGACTCCCGGGGTTGCCAGGAGCACAGCGCGGTGCTTAGCCAAGCACGGAAGCGGCCATGGCCACGAGCACGAGCTCGTCGGCGGCGGCCAAAGCACGACCACGGTGGCGGCTAGCTACGGCGGTTCCTATGGCGCAGCGAGAGAGAGGAGGGGAGAAGCTCACCGTGCAGGCTCACACGTAGGCCCGGCGAGTGGTTTAGTAGCTGCTGCGCCGGGAATCGACGGAGAGGCGCCGGCGACCGAAGCAAAGGGGGCGGAGAAAAACGACGCCTGTGGAGCTCCCCTGCTCCACCAGAGAGCTTCAGGCGACGCGGTCGACCACGGCGGAGGCGAGGGACATCTCGACGAGGCGATGCGAGGCCGGTAGCCGCGAGCACGGCGTCGAGCGGCGGCGGCCGCGTCCGGCTGCTCCCGGATCTGAGGGGAAGACGGGCGGAGCGAGCGAGGGAGAGAGATAGGGAATGCCAGGGGAGTCGAGTGGCTCCGGCCTTATCTCCTCCTCCTCCCTGTAGCGTCGGTGGCGCCGCGGTGTCGCCGGCTGACTGGCGCGCGCGCGCGCGGCCACGGCGGGGACGACACGGGGAGGAGGGAGACGAGGTGGGCCTGCTGGGCCGCGACTCGGGGCACTGTGCACTAAGGCCCAGTGCACAGTGTCCCGCTTTTGATTTTCTGTTTTAGCTTCTCCATTTTCTTTTATCCTTTTCTGTTTCAAAATGTTTAGGGCACTTGTGCACTTTTGAAAAATGTGGGAGTTGGCCCAAATATTGCAATGCAATATTATCTCTCACCAAAAAGTGGTTTGGACAAATTTGGATTCCATGTGAGTTTGATATTAATTTAATAGATGTAAATAGTCTGTTTTGAGTGCTGTTTCAGGTTGTTTCACTCACTTAGCTAACTCCAAAAATAATGATTATGATTTTGCCATGACCACTGGATTATTTGCTAATTAAATAACATTTCTCCAGCAGAGTTTGATCAACTTCAATTTGCACTTTGGAATTTAATTTGATTTTCAGATTTTGAATTTGAATTGGATTATTGACCCAAATGATTTGGCACTGCAAATGATCATGACTTGGCAGTTTTAACAGAGTGTCATAGAGCTTATTACTAGGGGGTGTTACAAGTTCTCCTCCTCTAAAAGAAATTCTCGTCCCGAGAATTTAGGAGGTGGAAGGGAAGAGCTCGGGATATTCTTCCCGAAGATGATCCTCGCGTTCCCAAGTGGCTTCATCTTCAGTATGATTCGACCATTGCACTTTCAGGAACTTGGTCGTCTTCTGACGAGTACGACGCTCAGCTTCGTCGAGGATGCGGATCGGATGCTCCTTATAGGAAAGATCATCTTGTAGCTCGAGCATCTCATGATCCACTGCACGGTGCGGGGATTCCTTGAAGCACTTACGGAGTTGCGACACGTGGAAGACATCATTAATATGAGAGAACTGTGGCGGCAACTCCAATTTATATGCCACATGTCCACGTCTAGCCATGATACGGAAAGGACCAATATAGCGAGGAGCTAGCTTGCCCTTGATTCCGAAACGACGGGTGCCCTTCATTGGAGTGACACGAAGATAAGCTTGTTCATCAGGTTGATAGATCACACCCCATCGCTTGCGATCATAATTACTCTTCTGACGGTCTTGAGCTGCTTTGAGATTCTCCCGGATAATTCGGACTTGTTCTTCGGCATGCTGAATAATGTCCGGTCCAACAAGAGGTCGTTCCCCGGTTTCTGACCAATTCAGAGGGGTTCGACATTTACGACCATAAAGAACCTCAAATGGGGCCATTTTTAAGCTGGCTTGATAACTGTTGTTATAAGAGAACTCGGCATACGGGAGAGATTCCTCCCATTTCTTACCGAAGGATATAACACAAGCTCGAAGCATGTCTTCAAGCACTTGATTAACACGCTCAACTTGGCCTTGGGACTGAGGATGATATGCGGAACTCCAGGTAATATGAGTTCCCATGGCTTCTTGGAAACTTTCCCAGAACTTGGATGTGAAAAGAACACCACGGTCTGAACTAATCTCCTTCGGAATACCATGGAGAGAAACAATTCTGGCAATGTACAGTTCTGCTAGCTGACTAGCAGTAATAGTCTCCTTAACTGGCAGAAAGTGTGCAACCTTGGAAAGTTGGTCAACGACGACAAGAATAGCATCGTGACCCTTCTGAGACTTGGGAAGACCAGTGATGAAGTCCATTTGCACTTTATCCCACTTCCATAGAGGAATAGGGAGCGGTTGCAGAATTCCAGCAGGTTTCTGATGTTCTGCCTTCACGCGACGACAAACGTCACACTCGGCAACATAACGAGCAATATCCTGCTTCATCCTAGACCACCAGTACCTTTGACGAAGATCTCGATACATCTTGGTACTACCCGGATGGATAGACAGCGGTGTATCATGGGCCTCCTTCATGACTTTGTCAGTCATCAGCTCGAAGCGAGGTACTACGATGCGGTCTCTGAAATATAATGTACCATCTTCAGCAACTGAGAAATCCCGATACTTAGCAAGGTGAAGCTCCTTCTTCAACAAGTCAATTTCAGCATCTTTGGCTTGCGCTTCTTTAACAGCCTTCAGAAGGTCTGGCTGTACCACAAGGTTATTAAGAGAACCCTGGGGAAGAATTCGCAGATTCAGCTGAGTCAGTTCTGCGTGAAGACGAGGTTGAGCTTGCCTAACCATGAGGTTGTTGCAATAAGACTTGCGACTCAGGGCATCGGCCATTACATTAGCTTTGCCCGGGGTATAAGAAATACCGCAGTCATAATCCGCAATAGCTTCTAACCATCGTTGTTGTCGGAGATTAAGATCCGGTTGAGTGAATAAGTATTTCAGACTTTGGTGATCGGTATAAATTTCACACCGATTACCCAGAAGGTAGTGTCGCCATAACTTCAATGCATACATCACTGCTGCAAGTTCAAGATCATGCACTGGATAATTCTCTTCATGTGGACGCAATTGACGTGAAGCATATGCAATTACTCTCCGCTCTTGCATTAGGACGCAGCCTAATCCCTGACGAGAGGCGTCGCAATATATGACAAAGTCCTTGCGAGAATCAGGAGGAGCAAGCACTGGAACAGAAGTGAGCTTGTCCTTGAGGGTCTGGAAACTTTCCTGACACTTGTCTGTCCACTCAAACTTAACGCCTTTGTGGAGCAGATTAGTCAGGGGCTTGGCGATCTTGGAGAAGTTCTCGACGAATCGGCGACAATAGCTGGCTAGACCGAGAAAGCTTCGGACCTGCTTGGCATTCTTCGGAGGGGTCCAGTCAAGGATAGCCTGAACACGCTCCGGGTTAACGGCAATACCGTCCTTGGAAATCACATGTCCAAGGTAGGTCACTTCAGGAAGCCAGAATTCGCATTTAGAGTACTTGGCATATAATTGGTGCTCTCGAAGTCTCTCCAGAACTAGTCGAAGGTGCTCAGCATGTTCTTCTTTGTTCTTCGAATAAACCAGAATATCATCTAGATATACCACGACGAACTTGTCGAGGTAGTCCATGAATATATAATTCATTAGGCGGGAGAAGGTAGCGGGAGCATTCGTCAGACCAAATGACATGACGGTGTACTCGTATGAGCCATAACGAGTAACGAATGCAGTCTTGGGAATATCCTCTTTGCGGACACGGATCTGGTGATAACCCAACCTCAAGTCGAGTTTAGAGAACACCGAAGATCCATCAACTCGCTGGATCCTACTCTCCGCGTGCACTCTGATGCAGAATCTGGTCTTATCGAATGACAACTCGGAGTATAATACAACTCGGAGAGAAAGGTTAAACAAAACAATGGAAAGGAAAATGATTATCAGACTAATCAGATCAAAGACAGGGAAATCGCACTGAATCCAGCTCTCCGGGTGGATAGAATTAACGAGAACCTAAATGTCAGTGTTAGTAAATTTTATTAAACCCGAATAGATGAGAGATTAGAATCCCAGAGTAAAGACGAGGAATAAAAGATCCTAATACCACCCAGTTGGCGACGTGGGCCCGTAAGCCACACAGCCAAGTTAGTAAAACAATTTTCGATTTCTAGACTCAACTTCGGCCAAGGAATTGGAAAGGGGGATTCCTAGAGGCAGTCGGCTCTGATACCAACCTGTGACGACCCCGGCTTAATCGTGCACTAATCATACACGCAAATGCGCACGATCAAGCCTAAGGACTCACTTGAAGATATCACAACACAACTCTAAAACATAAAAATAAAGTCATACAAGCTTAATATTACAAGCCAGGGCCTCGAGGGCTCGAATACAAGCTCGATGGCATACAAGCGTCAGCGGAAGCATTAGATATCTGAGTACAGATATATTACAGAGAGAGAGATAAGCCTTCACAGAGGCGGGGTAAAAATAAAAACTACGATCGAAAGGCGTAGGCCTCCTGCCCTGGACCCTCCGATCCTACTCCTGGTCGTCGAACGGCTCCTCGTAGTAGTAGTACTCGCCAGGCGGGTAGTAGTACTAGTCGTCGGCTGGGGCTTCTGGCTCAGGGGCTCCGTCGTCTGGTGGCATCAAATGGAAAATGGGGGAAAAAGAAAATAAAGCAACCGTGAGTACTCATCCGAAGTACTCAGCAAGCAAGGATCTTCACTACATATGCATCATTGTCAAAGGAATGGCTGTATATGTGGACTGGGCTGCAGAAATGCCAGAGTAGAGGGGGAAAGCCTAGTCCTATCGAAGACTAGCATCTTCAACAATCTTCGACAGTCTTGCAGCATCAGGAGAGAGCAGATGAACATAATGTAAAGTAGTAGTAGTAATATCATCAACCTCGACCTGAGATCCTTTCTCGACTCCCTGCGAGAAAGCAATCCCAGAGCCGTACTATCCAGTTCTCATATCAAGTTCTAGTTGTACCGATCGGGATACAACTCCGAGTGTCCGTTACCGTAGGACAGGCTATCGATAGAAGTTTCTTCCCTGCAGGGGTGCACCAACTTACCCACCACGCTCACTTAACTCTGGCCGGACACACTTTTCTGGGTCATGCCCGGCCTCGGCTAAGCAACACGCCGCAACCCGACCTAGGCTTATAAGAGAGGTCAGCACGCCGGACTAAACCTATGCCCCCAGGGGTCTTGGGCCATCACCCCGGGAACTCCTGCACGTTACGGGGCCACCGAGAGCAGACCTAGCAACCCCTTATACAAGCGCGGTTGCGTTACCAGTCCAACTCGGCGTGCGCCGCTCCTTACTGACGTCAAACAAGCTTCGGCTGATGTGTACGACGCAGAACGCCCATACCATGCCCACGTGATGGTTAGTGCTATCGGGCCAGAGGCCCCTTGGATCAAATATCCAAACCGTAGTGGATTAGGAGCGCGCGGAAACGAGCAGAGACTCACGATCGATGTGACCCCGTCGCCCCGTCTCGAGGACTTGCGGCAAGGGCTAAGAATGCCCGGCCACGCCTCGTAGTTATCTCGCGGGCACCATCCAGGTCAACCCGACTCCACATCACTTCGCGTTAAGCTCGCGCGGGTACCCCTCAGGGCCGACCCGTCTTTAGTATCATAGTTTAGTGCAAGTCATAATATCCAAGGTAACTGTGTGTCTGACACCGAAGGGAACCCTGAGGAATCACCCTCGATGGAATTCCCGCTCGATGTTATCATCAAGGTGAACGAAGGAGGAATCACCCTCGAGGTCCACACTTGAGAGGTTGCGCGACGATGTCGTTATCGGGGGTGGTGTAGGAGGAATCACCCTCGCTTACCACGACTGAGTAACTAACCTACAAGGTTAACATCAGAAGTGCTGACGAGGTATCACCCTCGGCACTCGATGATAACCCAGCAGTGTCGGCAACTAAGGGGAAGTGATGTGCGGTGCCATGGTCTAGTCTTCAATCCCGATGATCGGGTCTTCTGATGTCCAGCAGGGCAGTCGGGATCAAGTGGGGGTCTCGGTCGTGTCTCTACCCACCTTATACTAAGCAGTCTAGGATAACCAGTAAGGTAGCAAGGCAGGTTACAATAAACAGGCTATGCAGCAGATATAGGAAAACAGTAGCAGTAGCAGTTCTAATGCAAGCATAAGAGAGAAGAGAGTAGGCGATATAGGCATGCTCAAAATGGGGGTGCTTGCCTGTTTGCTCGGGGGCAAGGGCAAGGTCTTCAGTAGTATCGTCGGGGACGTAGTCGTACTCCTGTGCGGCGTCTGCCTCGGGAGCTACGTCAACGTCGGGGTCTATCGAGAGAGAAGAGGGGGAGGAAACAGGTAAACAATATGCAATCATATGCCACACAGTGCGTGCTATGCTATGATGCAGTGCAGGGTTGCCTGAATATGCATCTAAGTCATTTTAGTTATTTTTAGAATTATTCTGGGATTTAATATCCGACGTGTGTGCACTATTCATCTGCCGGATTCGGGTCCGGAGTTTCGAGTTCTTCTACGTAGGAGGTTCCGATGGAGAAACAGACGGCACGATCAGACTCGTCTCGTCGTTCTGAGCAACTTTCATGTTTTAACTTTTTCGATCCGAGCTACGGTTTAAAAGTTATTAATTTTTAAAGATTATTTGAATTTCTGGAATTATTTTATTTATCAGAAAATGAATTATGACGTCAGCATGACGCGCTGCTGACGTCAGCAAGTCAACAGTCGGCTGACTAAGTCAAATATGACATGTGGGTCCAGTGGGACCCACATGTCAGCCTCTGTTTCTTTAACCAGTGATTCAGTTTAATTACCAGGATTAATTAGGGGGTGGACCCCACATGTCAGTGAGACATTAGGTTAATTAGTTTATTTTTATTTCTAAAATGTTTTAATTAATTAATCAGGGAGGTGGGGCCCGCCTGTCAGCGGCTGGGCCGGTCCAGTCAGCAAGGCTGACTGGTCAACTGGCCGGCCGGGCCCCTGGGACCCACGGGTCAGTGACCCAGGGGTGGGCCCCGCCTGTGCCACGTCAGCGGGGCCGGCGGCTGGTCGCCGGCGACCAAATCGCACGGCGGCGCGTCGCCAGAGTTGGCCGGAATCGAGCTATAGGGCTCGGTTCGAGCCGGGCTTGGGTGCGTTCGAAAGCTGGCGTCCTCGCGCATCTAGCTGAGCCAACAGCCGGGCTCGGAGGTGGCCGGAACGCCGCCGGCGTTGAGCGAGGCGGACGTCCGAAGCTCGAGCTCGTCGGGTTCGACGTTCTAGCGCGCGGGCGACCTAACTAGCTAGCTGTGCGGGGCCTACGGCTCACAGGGAGCTCGCCGGAGGAGTCAAACGAGCTAGCAACAGCTCGGGAGCTTGGCTGCAGCGGCAATGGCGGCGGTGACATTCGGGTCTCCGAGGTGCCGCGGCTACAGCGTGCAGACGGGCTACCAGAGAGGCCAGAGAGAGAGGGAGAGTGCTCACCGAGCGGCGCAAGGTGGCCCGTGTGAGGATTAGGAGCTGCAGGGGTCGAGGTCGCCGGAACCGCGCCGGAGATGCAGAAGAGGGACGCGGCTCGATCCGCGCAACGTGGAGCTCCTCGGCCCCAATCAACGGCGCCCAAGGCCGTGGCAGTCCATGGCGATGGCGCAGGACATGGCAGAGCGGCAGGCAGGGCTCGGTGGCCGCGGGGACGAACGAGAACGGCGGCGGTGGCGCTCGGACCAGAGAGAGCAGAGGCGAGCGCGAGCAGGGGAGGGGTGAGGGAGGAGCGGCGAGTGGATAGGAGGGGCCAGGGGAGCTAGACGGGGCTCGCCCTTATCCTCCCGGGCTCCTGTATCGTCGGTGGCGCCACGGTGTCTCCGGCCGACTGGCGCGCGCGGGTGCGGCCACGGCGAAGGCGACACGGGGAGGAGGGAGACGGCGTGGGCTGCTGTTGGACTGGGCCTGCACACTGTGCAATTAGGCCCAGCCAACAGTGGCTTTCTTCTTTTTCCTTATTTCTCTTCTACCTTTTCTTTTATTCCTTTTTTGTTTCAAAATGTTTAGGCCACTTGTGCTTTTTTTGAAAAATGTGGATGTTGGCCCAAATATTGCAATGCAATATCATCTCTCATCAAAAAGTGGGTTGGGCAGATTTGGAGTTCATTTGAATCTGTAATGATTTTAAATGAATTAATATTGCTGTTTTGGGTGCTGTTTCATCTTGTTTGAGTCACTTGCCCAACTCCAAATATTTTGATTTTGATTTTAGAAATGTTCCTGAATTATTTGCCATTTAATGAACATTTTCCCAACAGTGTTTGATCAACTTTATAATTCACCTTTGAATTTGAGTTGATTTTCAGATGTGGATTTGAATTGGATCATTAACCCTCATGACTTGGCACTGCAAATGATCATGACTTGGCAGTTTTAACAGAGTGTCACAGAGTTTATTACAAGGGGGTGTTACAAGTTCTCCTCCTCTAAAAGAAATTCTCGTCCCGAGAATTTAGGAGGTGGAAGGGAAGAGCTCGGGATATTCTTCCCGAAGATGATCCTCGCGTTCCCAAGTGGCTTCATCTTCAGTATGATTCGACCATTGCACTTTTAGGAACTTGGTCGTCTTCTGACGAGTACGACGCTCAGCTTCGTCGAGGATGCGGATCGGATGCTCCTTATAGGAAAGATCATCTTGTAGCTCGAGCATCTCATGATCCACTGCACGGTGCGGGGATTCCTTGAAGCACTTACGGAGTTGCGACACGTGGAAGACATCATTAATATGAGAGAACTGTGGCGGCAACTCCAATTTATATGCCACATGTCCACGTCTAGCCATGATGCGGAAAGGACCAATATAGCGAGGAGCTAGCTTGCCCTTGATTCCGAAACGACGGGTGCCCTTCATTGGAGTGACACGAAGATAAGCTTGATCACCAGGTTGATAGATCACACCCCATCGCTTGCGATCATAATTACTCTTCTAACGGTCTTGAGCTGCTTTGAGATTCTCCCGGACAATTCGGACTTGTTCTTCGGCATGCTGAATAATGTCCGGTCCAACAAGAGGTCGTTCCCCAGTTTCTGACCAATTCAGAGGGGTTCGACATTTACGTCCATAAAGAACCTCAAATGGGGCCATTTTTAAGCTGGCTTGATAACTGTTGTTATAAGAGAACTCGGCATACGGGAGAGATTCCTCCCATTTCTTACCGAAGGATATAACACAGGCTCGTAGCATGTCTTCAAGCACTTGATTAACGCGCTCAACTTGGCCTTGAGATTGGGGATGATAAGCTGAACTCCAGGTAATATGAGTTCCCATTGCTTTCTGGAAACTTTCCCAGAAATGGCCAGTGAAAATGCTGCCACGGTCTGAACTGATTTCCTTGGGAATACCATGGAGTGAAACAATTCTGGAGATATATAGCTCTGCTAACTGACTAGCAGTAATAGTCTCCTTAACTGGCAGAAAGTGTGCAACCTTGGAGAGTTGGTCGACGACGACAAGAATGGCATCGTGACCCTTCTGAGATTTAGGAAGACCAGTAATGAAGTCCATTTGCACTTTATCCCACTTCCATAGAGGAATAGGGAGCGGTTGCAGAATTCCAGCAGGTTTCTGATGTTCTGCCTTCACGCGACGACAAACGTCACACTCGGCAACATAACGAGCAATATCCTGCTTCATCCTAGACCACCAGTACCTTTGACGAAGATCTCGATACATCTTGGTACTACCCGGATGGATAGACAGCGGTGTATCATGGGCCTCCTTCATGACTTTGTCAGTCATCAGTTCGAAGCGAGGTACTACGATGCGGTCTCTGAAATATAACGTTCCATCTTCAGCAACTGAGAAATCCCGGTACTTCTCAAGGTGAAGTTCTTTCTTCATCAAGTCAATTTCAGCATCTTTGGCTTGCGCTTCTTTAACAGCCTTCAGAAGGTCTGGCTGTACCACAAGGTTATTAAGAGAACCCTGGGGAACAATTCGCAGATTCAGCTGAGTCAGTTCTGCGTGAAGACGAGGTTGAGCTTGCCTAACCATGAGGTTGTTGCAATATGACTTGCGACTCAGGGCATCGGCCATTACATTAGCTTTGCCCGGGGTATAAGAAATACCGCAGTCATAATCCGCAATAGCTTCTAACCATCGTTGTTGTCGGAGACTAAGATCCGGTTGAGTGAATAAGTATTTCAGACTTTGGTGATCGGTATAGATTTCACACCGATTACCCAGAAGGTAGTGTTGCCATAACTTCAATGCATACATCACTGCTGCAAGTTCAAGATCATGCACTGGGTAATTCTCTTCGTGTGGACGCAGTTGACGTGAAGCATATGCAATTACTCTCCGCTCTTGCATTAGGACACAGCCTAATCCCTGACGAGAGGCGTCGCAATATATGACAAAGTCCTTGCGAGAATCAGGAGGAGCAAGCACTGGAGCAGAAGTGAGCTTGTCCTTGAGGGTTTGGAAACTTTCCTGACACTTGTCTGTCCACTCAAACTTAACGCCTTTGTGGAGCAGATTAGTCAGGGGCTTGGCGATCTTGGAGAAGTTCTCGACGAATCGGCGACAATAGCTGGCTAGACCGAGAAAGCTTCGGACCTGCTTGGCATTCTTCGGAGGGGTCCAGTCAAGGATAGCCTGAACACGCTCCGGGTTAACGGCAATACCGTCCTTGGAAATCACATGTCCAAGGTAGGTCACTTCAGGAAGCCAGAATTCGCATTTAGAGAACTTGGCATACAGCTTGTGTTCTCGAAGTCTCTCCAGAACAAGACGAAGATGTTCGGCATGTTCTTCTTTGTTCTTCGAATAAACCAGAATATCATCTAGATATACCACGACGAACTTGTCGAGGTAGTCCATGAATATATAATTCATTAAGCGGGAGAAGGTAGCGGGAGCATTCGTCAGACCAAATGACATGACGGTGTACTCGTATGAGCCATAACGAGTAACGAATGCAGTCTTGGGAATATCCTCTTCGCGGACACGGATCTGGTGATAACCCAACCTCAAGTCGAGTTTAGAGAACACCGAAGATCCAGCGAGTTGGTCATATATATCATTGATCCGGGGAAGCGGATATTTATTCTGGATAGTTGCCTGATTGATAGGACGATAATCTTGAACCAGACGGTTAGTTCCATCCTTCTTCTTAACAAAGAGAGAAGGTGCTCCCCAAGCAGAGGAACTAGGGCGGATGAAACCCTTCCTTAAAGATTTATCAATTTCCTCCTTAAGCTCGATGAGGTGGTGCGGAGGCATCTTGTAAGGACGCTTCGCAATAGGAGTGGTGCCAGGCTTCAAGTCGATGACGAACTCGACAGCTCTAGCAGGGGGTATTCCTGGAAGTTCTTCTGGAAAAACATCCGGGAAGTCACAGACAACTGGGATAGTCTCAATCCCATCAAGCGGAGAAGCATTCAACGCATTCAAGGCATAAATTTGAGCCTCGGCGTTCTGAGTGATATGAGCATGGTAATTCACCATCTCATTCGAGGGGTGCAAGAGGTGAACAACTTTGGTGGCACAATTGATTGAGGCATAGTGGGCCTTCAACCAATCCATTCCCAGAATAAGGTCAATCTTGGACGATTTCAGAATAGTGGGAGACGCACTGAACTCCAACTCTTCGATTTCAACGGGAACATTATAGCTAACTGCAAAGGTTCGGCAACCACCCGCGGGGGTGTGTACCAATAAGGGTGTGTTCATGTATTCGCATTTAATGTCATGCATGCGTGCAAAATGTTCTGACATGAAGGAATGCGATGCTCCTGAATCAAATAAAACAGATGCTGGTACTGAATTAACGAGAAGTGTACCCATCACAGTATCTGGTTGATCTGGAGCTTCAGACATGTTGACGTGGTAGTACTGCCCACGACCGTAAGAAGGTCTGGCATTATTGTTGCGCTGCTGAGGAATACCACGGCCAATTCCACGTCCAGCAGAAGGGAGAGCTAGTTGATTCTGATTCTGAGAACAGTCTCTAGCACGGTGACCTGGCTTGCCACACTTGAAGCATAGTCCGCTGTCAGGACGAGGTGTTGGAGCTCGAGGTGCTGGAGCTGGCAGGGGCTGTCTCGGTGGTGGAGGTGGCAGACGTGGTGCAGCATAAGAAGGTCTGTTCGCAGGAGCTGCTGAACGGAACATGCCTTTGGGGAACCAGATGCGTCGCTTCTGGGAAGACGAGCCCGAAGCTGAGCCCGACTCACGGGTGCGTCTGGACGCTTCCTTGTGCTTCTTAAGTCCAGTTTCAACCATGATGGCCTTATTCACCAAGGTGGCGAAATCAG
This sequence comes from Thinopyrum elongatum, assembly GCA_011799875.1. Lineage (NCBI taxonomy): Eukaryota > Viridiplantae > Streptophyta > Magnoliopsida > Poales > Poaceae > Thinopyrum > Thinopyrum elongatum. The sequence goes on along the minus strand of CM022300.1, from coordinate 547,433,051 downwards.
GATAATCTTGAACAAGAAGGGCTAACTGAATGTCATGGTGCAGTCCTTCATGAAACTTCTCCTGTCTGCGTTCATCAGTAGGAATGTCCTCTTCAGCGTAACGAGATAAGTCTAGAAACTCGCGCTGATAGACTTCCACAGTCTTGTTGCCCTGAACAAGATTACGGAACTCGGCCTTCTTCCGAGCTATGACAGCTTGAGGAATGTAGCGGGCACGGAATGCAATCTTGAATTCTGCCCAAGTGACGACAGTACCAGGTGGCAGGGTCTGTCGGTAAGTGGCCCACCATTGGGAAGCGGGACCCTTCAGAAGGTATGTCGCGAAGGTGACATAGTTGACTTGGGCGACACCAGCAGACTCCATCTCATGGGAGATGTCACGCAGCCAGTCATCGGCATCCAATGGGTTGACTGTGTTGCGGAAGAAGGATGGGCTGAGCCGCATAAATTCTGGCAAAGTGATGGAGAAAGGCTGCTGATTAGCATCAGGACGAGGGAACTGCTGCATAATTCCCGTCATAAACTGGCGGTTGAGTTCAAACTGTTGCATCATCGTTGCCATGTAATCAGGTGGTGGCGGCGGTGGCGGGTTGTTGTCAGCCATCCTGCTATTCCAACAGGGGTATTTCAGCGATAGCTTATGCAAGTGTTTAACAATAAACATGAGGTAACTCGACATTATTGAAAGAGTGCAATAGATGCTAGAAGTAGTCATTAAGACGTACAGATCCATACATAGTCGGTTACATTCGGGCAGCATAACGGCGCAAATTGAAAAGCTAGACATGCTAGGCGGCGCGCAGGCACGCGGTAAGGAAGTACACAACGGGACATAGCAAAGGCTACATCAGCGTCGGAGAAAACCACTGAAACGGGGTAACTGCAAGTGCGGACGATGGACGTTCGTCGCAGAAGGATCCTGCGCTCCATGGGCACTCTGATGCAATACCGCAGTCATAATCCGCAATAGCTTCTAACCATCGTTGTTGTCGGAGATTAAGATCCGGTTGAGTGAATAAGTATTTCAGACTTTGGTGATCGGTATAAATTTCACACCGATTACCCAGAAGGTAGTGTCGCCATAACTTCAATGCATACATCACTGCTGCAAGTTCAAGATCATGCACTGGATAATTCTCTTCATGTGGACGCAATTGACGTGAAGCATATGCAATTACTCTCCGCTCTTGCATTAGGACGCAGCCTAATCCCTGACGAGAGGCGTCGCAATATATGACAAAGTCCTTGCAAGAATCAGGAGGAGCAAGCACTGGAGCAGAAGTGAGCTTGTCCTTGAGGGTCTGGAAACTTTCCTGACACTTGTCTGTCCACTCAAACTTAACGCCTTTGTGGAGCAGATTAGTCAGGGGCTTGGCGATCTTGGAGAAGTTCTCGACGAATCGGCGACAATAGCTGGCTAGACCGAGAAAGCTTCGGACCTGCTTGGCATTCTTCGGAGGGGTCCAGTCAAGGATAGCCTGAACACGCTCCGGGTTAACGGCAATACCGTCCTTGGAAATCACATGTCCAAGGTAGGTCACTTCAGGAAGCCAGAATTCGCATTTAGAGAACTTGGCATACAGCTTGTGTTCTCGAAGTCTCTCCAGAACAAGACGAAGATGTTCGGCATGTTCTTCTTTGTTCTTCGAATAAACCAGAATATCATCTAGATATACCACGACGAACTTGTCGAGGTAGTCCATGAATATATAATTCATTAAGTGGGAGAAGGTAGCGGGAGCATTCGTCAGACCAAATGACATGGCGGTGTACTCGTATGAGCCATAACGAGTAACGAATGCAGTCTTGGGAATATCCTCTTCGCGGACACGGATCTGGTGATAACCCAACCTCAAGTCGAGTTTAGAGAACACCGAAGATCCAGCGAGTTGGTCATATAAATCATTGATCCGGGGAAGCGGATATTTATTCTGGATAGTTGCCTGATTGATAGGACGATAATCTTGAACCAGACGGTTAGTTCCATCCTTCTTCTTAACAAAGAGAGAAGGTGCTCCCCAAGCAGAGGAACTAGGGCGGATGAAACCCTTCCTTAAAGATATATCAATTTCCTCCTTAAGCTCGATGAGGTGGTGCGGAGGCATCTTGTAAGGACGCTTCGCAATAGGAGTGGTGCCAGGCTTCAAGTCGATGACGAACTCGACAGCTCTAGCAGGGGGTATTCCTGGAAGTTCTTCTGGAAAAACATCCGGGAAGTCACAGACAACTGGGATAGTCTCAATCCCATCAAGCGGAGAAGCATTCAACGCATTCAAGGCATAAATTTGAGCCTCGGCGTTCTGAGTGATATGAGCATGGTAATTCACCATCTCATTCGAGGGGTGCAAGAGGTGAACAACTTTGGTGGCACAATTGATTGAGGCATAGTGGGCCTTCAACCAATCCATTCCCAGAATAAGGTCAATCTTGGACGATTTCAGAATAGTGGGAGACGCACTGAACTCCAACTCTTCGATTTCAACGGGAACATTATAGCTAACTGCAAAGGTTCGGCAACCACCCGCGGGGGTGTGTACCAATAAGGGTGTGTTCATGTATTCGCATTTAATGTCATGCATGCGTGCAAAATGTTCTGACATGAAGGAATGCGATGCTCCTGAATCAAATAAAACAGATGCTGGTACTGAATTAACGAGAAGTGTACCCATCACAGTATCTGGTTGATCTGGAGCTTCAGACATGTTGACGTGGTAGTACTGCCCACGACCATAAGAAGGTCTGGCATTATTGTTGCGCTGCTGAGGAATACCACGGCCAATTCCACGTCCAGCAGAAGGGAGAGCTAGTTGATTCTGATTCTGAGAACAATCTCTAGCACGGTGACCTGGCTTGCCACACTTGAAGCATAGTCCGCTGTCAGGACGGGGTGCTGGAGCTCGAGGTGCTGGAGCTGGCAGGGGCTGCCTCGGTGGTGGAGGAGGCAGTCGTGGAGCAGCATAAAAGGGTCTGTTCGCAGGAGCTGCTGAACGGAACATGCCTTTGGGGAACCAGATGCGTCGCTTCTGGGAAGACGAGCCCGAAGATGAGCCCGACTCACGGGTGCGTCTGGACGCTTCCTTGTGCTTCTTAAGTCCAGTTTCAACCATGATGGCCTTATTCACCAAGGTGGCGAAATCAGGATAATCCTGGACAAGCAGTGCCAACTGTATGTCATGATGCAGTCCTTCACGGAACTTCTCCTGTCTTCGCTCATCAGTAGGAATGTCTTCTTCAGCATAGCGAGATAAGTCAAGAAACTCGCGCTGATATACTTCCACGGTCTTGTTGCCCTGAACAAGGCTACGGAACTCGGCCTTCTTCCGAGCTATGACAGCTTGAGGAATGTAGCGGGCACGGAATGCAATCTTGAATTCTGCCCAAGTGACGACAGTACCAGGCGGCAGAGTCTGTCGGTGAGTGGCCCACCATTGGGCTGCGGGACCCTTAAGAAGATATGTCGCAAAAGTGACATAGTTAATTTCGGCGACACTAGCAGACTCCATCTCATGGGAGATGTCACGCAGCCAGTCATCGGCATCCAAGTCAGCACCGAACTGTCCTCGAAGTCGTGCGACGGCAGAGTAAGCAGCATCATGGACTGCCATCTCAATCGTCACGCCGATACCGTGAAAACGGTGAAGCTCAGTGTCAGAGTTATCCTGCTGATCGTAGATGCGAACATCAGCATAGTACTGCTCCTGGTTGAACTCACGATAAACCTCATAGACCATGTACTCGGGGCACCAGCGGTAACCCAGTCTACTCAGGAGGGCGATCAGAACAGCTGGAAATCCAGGGATGTCTCGAGCACAGGTGCGAAGCATGAGCTGCGTCGTAGGACGAGGGGGAAACAGTCGATCCATCTGAAATAAGAAGTTCAGGATTGTCATAAGACATTGAGAAATATGACCGATCTCGGAAGGAAAGGTTAAACAAAACAATGGAAAGGAAAATGATTATCAGACTAATCAGATCAAAGACAGGGAAATCGCACTGAATCCAGCTCTCCGGGTGGATAGAATTAACGAGATCCTAAATGTCGGTGTTAGTAAATTTTAGTAAACCCGAATAGATGAGAGATTAGAATCCCAGAGTAAAGACGAGGAATAAAAGATCCTAATACCACCCAGTTGGCAACGTGGGCCCGTAAGCCACACAGCCAAGTTAGTAAAACAATTTTTGACCACTAGACTCAACTTCGGCCAAGGAATTGGAAAGGGGGGACTCCTAGAGGCAGTCGGCTCTGATACCAACCTGTGACGACCCCGGCTTAATCGTGCACTAATCATACACGCAAATGCGCACGATCAAGCCTAAGGACTCACTTGAAGATATCACAACACAACTCTAAAACATAAAAATAAAGTCATACAAGCTTAATATTACAAGCCAGGGCCTCGAGGGCTCGAATACAAGCTCGATGGCATACAAGCGTCAGCGGAAGCATTAGATATCTGAGTACAGATATATTACAGAGAGAGAGATAAGCCTTCACAGAGGCGGGGTAAAAATAAAAACTACGATCGAAAGGCGTAGGCCTCCTGCCCTGGACCCTCCGATCCTACTCCTGGTCGTCGAACGGCTCCTCGTAGTAGTAGTACTCGCCAGGCGGGTAGTAGTACTGGTCGTCGGCTGGGGCTTCTGGCTCAGGGGCTCCGTCGTCTGGTGGCATCAAATGGAAAATGGGGGAAAAAGAAAATAAAGCAACCGTGAGTACTCATCCGAAGTACTCAGCAAGCAAGGATCTTCACTACATATGCATCATTGTCAAAGGAATGGCTGTATATGTGGACTGGGCTGCAGAAATGCCAGAGTAGAGGGGGAAAGCCTAGTCCTATCGAAGACTAGCATCTTCAACAATCTTCGACAGTCTTGCAGCATCAGGAGAGAGCAGATGAACATAATGTAAAGTAGTAGTAGTAATATCATCAACCTCGACCTGAGATCCTTTCTCGACTCCCTGCGAGAAAGCAATCCCAGAGCCGTACTATCCAGTTCTCATATCAAGTTCTAGTTGTACCGATCGGGATACAACTCCGAGTGTCCGTTACCGTAGGACAGGCTATCGATAGAAGTTTCTTCCCTGCAGGGGTGCACCAACTTACCCACCACGCTCACTTAACTCTGGCCGGACACACTTTTCTGGGTCATGCCCGGCCTCGGCTAAGCAACACGCCGCAACCCGACCTAGGCTTATAAGAGAGGTCAGCACGCCGGACTAAACCTATGCCCCCAGGGGTCTTGGGCCATCGCCCCGGGAACTCCTGCACGTTACGGGGCCACCGAGAGCAGACCTAGCAACCCCTTATACAAGCGCGGTTGCATTACCAGTCCAACTCGGCGTGCGCCGCTCCTTACTGACGTCAAACAAGCTTCGGCTGATGTGTACGACGCAGAACGCCCATACCATGCCCACGTGATGGTTAGTGCTATCGGGCCAGAGGCCCCTCGGATCTAATATCCAAACCGTAGTGGATTAGGAGCGCGCGGAAACGAGCAGAGACTCACGATCGATGTGACCCCGTCGCCCCGTCTCGAGGACTTGCGGCAAGGGCTAAGAATGCCCGGCCACGCCTCGTAGTTATCTCGCGGGCACCATCCAGGTCAACCCGACTCCACATCACTTCGCGTTAAGCTCGCGCGGGTACCCCTCAGGGCCGACCCGTCTTTAGTATCATAGTTTAGTGCAAGTCATAATATCCAAGGTAACTGTGTGTCTGACACCGAAGGGAACCCTGAGGAATCACCCTCGATGGAATTCCCGCTCGATGTTATCATCAAGGTGAACGAAGGAGGAATCACCCTCGAGGTCCACCTTGAGGAGTTGCGCGACGACGTCGTTATCGGGGGTGGTGTAGAAGGAATCACCCTCGCTTACCACGACCGAGTAACTAACCTACAAGGTTAACATCAGAAGTGCTGACGAGGTATCACCCTCGGCACTCGATGATAACCCAGCAGTGTCGGCAACTAAGGGGAAGTGATGTGCGGTGCCATGGTCTAGTCTTCAATCCTGATGATCGGGTCTTCTGATGTCCAGCAGGGCAGTCGGGATCAAGTGGGGGTCTCGGTCGTGTCTCTACCCACCTTATACTAAGCAGTCTAGGATAACCAGTAAGGTAGCAAGGCAGGTTACAATAAACAGGCTATGCAGCAGATATAGGAAAACAGTAGCAGTAGCAGTTCTAATGCAAGCATAAGAGAGAAGAGAATAGGCGATATAGGCATGCTCAAAATGGGGGTGCTTGCCTGTTTGCTCGGGGGCAAGGGCAAGGTCTTCAGTAGTATCGTCGGGAACGTAGTCGTACTCCGGAGCTGCGTCTGCGTCTGGAGCTACGTCTGCGTCGGGGTCTATCGAGAGAGAAGAGGGGGAGGAAACAGGTAAACAATATGCAATCATATGCCACACAGTGCGTGCTATGCTATGATGCAGTGCAGGGTTGCCTGAATATGCATCTAAGTCATTTTAGTTGTTTTTAGAATTATTCTGGGATTTAATATCCGACGTGTGTGCACTATTCATCTGTCGGATTCGGGTCCGGAGTTTCGAGTTCTTCTACGTAGGAGGTTCCGATGGAGAAACAGACGGCACGATCAGACTCGTCTCGTCGTTCTGAGCAACTTTCATGTTTTAACTTTTTCGATCCGAGCTACGGTTTAAAAGTTATTAATTTTTAAAGATTATTTGAATTTCTGGAATTATTTTATTTATCAGAAAATGAATTATGATGTCAGCATGACGCGCTGCTGACATCAGCAAGTCAACAGTCGGCTGACTAAGTCAAATATGACATGTGGGTCCAGTGGGACCCACATGTCAGCCTCTGTTTCTTTAACCAGTGATTCAGTTTAATTACCAGGATTAATTAGGGGGTGGACCCCACATGTCAGTGAGACATTAGGTTAATTAGTTTATTTTTATTTCTAAAATGTTTTAATTAATTAATCAGGGAGGTGGGGCCCGCCTGTCAGCGGCTGGGCCGGTCCAGTCAGCAAGGCTGACTGGTCAACTGGCCGGCCGGGCCCCTGGGACCCACGGGTCAGTGACCCAGGGGTGGGCCCCGCCTGTGCCACGTCAGCGGGGCCGGCGGCTGGTCACCGGCGACCAAATCGCACGGCGGCGCGTCGCCGGAGTTGGCCGGAATCGAGCTATAGGGCTCGGTTCGAGCCGGGCTTGGGTGCGTTCGAAAGCTGGCGTCCTCGCGCATCTAGCTGAGCCAACAGCCGGGCTCGGAGGGGGCCGGAACGCCGCCGGCGTTGAGCGAGGCGGACGTCCGAAGCTCGAGCTCGTCGGGTTCGACGTTCTAGCGCGCGGGCGACCTAACTAGCTAGCTGTGCGGGGCCTACGGCTCACAGGGAGCTCGCCGGAGGAGTCAAACGAGCTAGCAACAGCTCGGGAGCTTGGCTACAGCGGCAATGGCGGCGGTGACATTCGGGTCTCCGAGGTGCCGCGGCTACAGCGTGCAGACGGGCTACCAAAGAGGCCAGAGAGAGAGGGAGAGTGCTCACCGAGCGGCGCAAGGTGGCCCGTGTGAGGATTAGGAGCTGCAGGGGTCGAGGTCGCCGGAACCGCGCCGGAGATGCAGAAGAGGGGCGCGGCTCGATCCGCGCAACGTGGAGCTCCTCGGCCCCAATCAACGGCGCCCAAGGCCGTGGCAGTCCATGGCGATGGCGCAGGACATGGCAGAGCGGCAGGCAGGGCTCGGTGGCCGCGGGGACGAACGAGAACGGCGGCGGTGGCGCTCGGACCAGAGAGAGCAGAGGCGAGCGCGAGCAGGGGAGGGGTGAGGGAGGAGCGGCGAGTGGATAGGAGGGGCCAGGGGAGCTGGACGGGGCTCACCCTTATCCTCCCGGGCTCCTGTATCGTCGGTGGCGCCACGGTGTCGCCGGCCGACTGGCGCGCGCGGGCGCGGCCACGGCGAAGGCGACACGGGGAGGAGGGAGACGGCGTGGGCTGCTGTTGGACTGGGCCTGCACACTGTGCAATTAGGCCCAGCCAACAGTGGCTTTCTTCTTTTTCCTTATTTCTCTTCTACCTTTTCTTTTATTCCTTTTTTGTTTCAAAATGTTTAGGCCACTTGTGCTTTTTTTGAAAAATGTGGATGTTGGCCCAAATATTGCAATGCAATATCATCTCTCATCAAAAAGTGGGTTGGGCAGATTTGGAGTTCATTTGAATCTGTAATGATTTTAAATGAATTAATATTGCTATTTTGGGTGCTGTTTCATCTTGTTTGAGTCACTTGCCCAACTCCAAATATTTTGATTTTGATTTTAGAAATGTTCCTGAATTATTTGCCATTTAATGAACATTTTCCCAACAGTGTTTGATCAACTTTATAATTCACCTTTGAATTTGAGTTGATTTTCAGATGTGGATTTGAATTGGATCATTAACCCTCATGACTTGGCACTGCAAATGATCATGACTTGGCAGTTTTAACAGAGTGTCACAGAGTTTATTACAAGGGGGTGTTACACACGCCTACTGGCCCTCAGCCGATCGGCCATCTACCAGCAAAGCCTGAGGCACTACCACAGCAAGAAGATCAAGCCCCTCGCATTCCGCAAGGGCAACCTCATACTCCGGCTTGTCCAGAAGCAAGCTGACCAGCACAAGTTGGCCTCCCCATGGGAGGGCCCCTTCATCATCAGCAAAGCCTTGTGTGACCGCAACGCGTACTACCTCATCGACGCGCGCAAGCCGAACAAACGCAAGAGAGACACCGTCGGCGAAGAAACAAGACGACCTTGGAATGCAGAGCTCCTCCGCCCATTTTGTAGTTAGCCGTATGCATGTATGTATCCCTACCTTTCGATGTTCAATGAAAGACAGTAGGACCCCCGAACGACACTCAGGGGCTACCTTTTCCTATCAATTATTGTGGCTCGCAATCCCTTGTGATTTTTTGCCCTCCACCGCCGGGTCGGTCCGTCCGGCTCGGGGGTTCGGGGGCTAGCCGGCTTGGCCATGCTCCGCCATCTCCCTTAGCCTATTTTCGGCATGTCCAAGCCGCCACGACCCTTTCCATCACCCCAAGCCACAGTCCGGCCCCGGCTGTTCGGCCGGTAGGAACCACGGGTCAAAACGCTGGCACGCAGGGATATGCTAAGTTGGGTTGGCCGGATCGGTCAATCTGGCACCACCACACTAAGTTGCCGCACGACCGGCTGCACGCCAGCCGGCTTCACGGTCTGCCGCCAGCCGGCCTAGTGGGTGTTTCACTAGCGCTCAACGTTTGAAAAAGCCTAAGTACTGCGTAATCCTTCCCAAGGCCGAACCTCTTGTCATAGACCGGAACCCGGCTGTTCGACTCGCGGGGGGAAGCCCAAAGAAGGAGCAGGCAAGAAAAAGCCTAAAAACGGGAAGCACAAGCGCAAATACTCGCAAAAATATTTACATCACAAAGATAAAGGCCCACGGTCGGAGTTCATTACATTAACCCTACGCCCCCAGTGGGTCGACCTGTTGCCTAACAAAGTTCAAAAGAAAGATAAAGAGCAGGACGGCTTCAAGCAGCGTCTGCATCGGGTTGCGCGACCGCTGGCTCCTCCGTGGTGGCTTCCGGGTTTACCAAGGCACCGGTGTCGTCCAACCTGGCCCCGTCATCTGCGTAAGGGCCCAACTCCTCGGAGCTGCCCGCCGGGTCATTGAGAGCCAGGACGAAGTCGTCGGGCGGCACCTCCCCGCCGTCTTTCGTCCGCTCCACCTGGAACTCGTCATGTGCGGCGAACGAGGCGAGGTAGCTGGCCCGCGCGATAATCCAGCCCGCCTCCGCCTCCAGCTGAGGCTCTGCGCCGGCTCGCTGGGCCGCCAGCTGGTTCAAGTTCAGACCTGGATACCAAGACATGACGAACCACAGCGCCAAGTCTGCATCGGCTCGGGCCGTAGAGACACACCACGCGTGGAGCCGTGGTGGTCCGACTTCCAGCCAGCGCGCGAACCGCGTAAAGCTGTTGGGTGCAACAGCACCCGGCCAGAGGGCCGCCGCCATCCCCAACCCGGCCTTGGACAGCTGCGCCGTCTACTTGTCCAGGGCCTACAGACAGGCCTCGGCGACGTGCATGATCTCCGAAAAACTCCAGGCGACGTTCGGATCAAGTCCGGCACCCGTGTCTGCCTGGGTCGACCGTTGGGCAAGCACGGCCTCCTCCGCCGTCTTCGGGAAGTACTCTGACGAAAGAAAAAGGGAAAACAGTCAGCCGTGTGAGAACCCGGCCAGCTCGCAACCCGGCGAAATCAACGAAGAAACACTTACTGACGAGGAGCTCGTCCAGATGCTGCGCCTCGCACAACATACCATGCCGCTCCAAGTCCTTGGCGCGGCCACGGGCTTCGAGCGCCTTCTCGAGCTTGGCCACATTGTCGACGGCCGCCTTTAGCTTGTCGTCTCTCATGGCAGCCGCCTTCCTGTGCTCGTCCTGGAGCCAGACGAGCTCTGCTTGGTGGGCTTCCGCCGCCTTGGTGGCCTCCTCCTTCAGCTGCTCCACCTGAGCCCGGAGCTGGCCGTTATCGGCGACCGCCTGGTCACGCTGCTGGCCGGCTTCGACCAGCCGGGTTTCCAGGTCCGGCACCTCGGCCGCAGCGGCTGCGTGGCAAAGCTCGGGGAAAAGAAGAAAAACACTTTAAGATTCGACCCAACTATTTCATAGTTTGCCCGAATCTCGGGGGCTACACCCAGTGGGTGCGCTAGCGCGCCCCCACTAAGAGCATGCAAGACGTACCTTCAGCAAGGCGAAGCGCCTCCTCCTTGGTGGCAAGCTTGGCTGTGACCTGGCGGTGCTTCTCCATAAGCCGGTTGTGGATGCCGACTCGGAGGCTGTCCAGGTGCTGCAGGAAAGCAAGGATTAGCACAAACCGCAAAGACATTTTTTGAGATTCGACCCAACTACTTCATAGTTGGCCCGAATCTCGGGGACTACACCCAGTGGGTGTGCTAGCGCGCCCCCACTGACCAGCCGGAAAGACAAGTAAGAAGCCTTACGATCACGGAACGCTCCAGCTCCCGCGCCCGCTCTAGCTCGCTCTCGGCGAAGGCATGAACCCGGTCCGCGTGCTCGCGAAGATACTGGCGCACGGCATCCATTGCCGCCTCCTCCTACGCGCGTGGCCTGAATACGGCTCCGCTGGACCCGGCCTGGGCTTACTGTGACCCGGCAATGGGGCCGCTTCCCGGTGCCTGCTCCAGGTTCACGTCAACCTTCAGTGGCGGGACCACCAAGGCGCGCTCGCTCCCTGCTGGCTCCTCTGCGGCCGGCGTCGACTCCGGTGCTCCGGCCAGCGTTGCCTGCAGTGCACCACCTGGGGCGGCGTCCCCGGTGCGCCCCTCCTCCACCCGCTCGGCCGGGTCGTTCTGGGGTGGAGTGTCTACGACCATCTCCTCCACCTCCAGATCATCGACGGCCGGCTTCGGGTCGCGCGTCTCCTCCGCCGCCGGCTCGAAGACCGTCTCCGCCGGCTCCATGCCGTCCGGCATCTCCGACCAGGCCGGGCCCACGACGGTCTGCCCACTCGCCCCGGCTGCCCTCGCCCATGTCCAGGCCGAGGCCACCTCTACTGCCTTGATGGTTGCTGCCTCCTCCTCCAGGCCTTGTTCCGGTCCCGCCAGGTGCAGAGCTCTGCGTCCTCCGGGTCCAGACCAAGGTCCTCCTCGGGCGAGCCCTCGGGCAGGTCAATGACGCTGCTCTGAGTCCTATGGAATGAGAATCCGCCTCTGGACGCGGCATCCATCACCGCCAACACCAAGTCAAGAGGCGTCCTGGGCCACACCAAGAAAACATAAGAAAGGTGCAATAAAGCAGCACGCAAAAATCCACAAGGGGAACTTACCCGATCACCGTCGGGACGGCCTGCCTTGCTGGCGGCGCCGGGATGACTTGGCGCGCTCTCTTGGCGCCCTCTTTGCCGCACGCGCCCAGTCCCTTCGCCGCGCGCTTCGCGGCTGGCTTTGGTGGCACCTCGTCCTTCCCGTGCGGCCAGCTTGCCGCTGCCGGCACATGGGACGACCCGGCGTCGGCCGTCTTCTTCAGCCTCCTTGGGGGGTCGATGCTGCCATCCCCTCCCCTCAGCGGCGCTGCACCACCAGCATGCGTCAAGATCTCCATATCGTTGTCCGACCAGTCTCGCAAGAGGTCTAGGTGCGGAGACTTACCCGCGCGGCGTGCCGTGCCGGCTTCAGCATGGGCCGGCTCCGGGTTCTCGGCGAAGGACTCCGCCCCCTCCGAGTGGGCTTGCTCGACGGATAGTACCTGTGCCCTTGTCCCGTCACGCATTTGCTGGATAGCATTCAGCAGCACCTCCCTCGTCGCATCAGGATGGAGAAAGAGTTGAGAGATTGCAAAGAAGGGGGACAAAGGACTCACCGCTAGCGCCGGGTACTTCGCGTTGTAGGGCGCCTTCCCGAAGCGCCAGTCAGGAGCCATCCCGGCCTTGGAGATGGCGTTCACCCGGTCAGCGACCTGCTCCGGCAACAGCCTCCCGGACGACATCCGAGTGGGATCCCGGTGGTCACCAATCTGGCCGATGATGTGCGCCCGGTGTTGCAGCGGCAGCACCCGGCGCGCGATGAAGGCGGCGGCGAGATCCGTCCCCTTGAGCCCCTGCCGCGCCGTCATCTCCCTGATCCAGCTGCACAGATTCTGCATCCCCTGCGGCAGGTTCTTGGGCATGTAGCCCCAGTTCATCTTGGCGAGCGGCTGCTCATTGATGAACGGGGGCAAGTTGATGGCGTCGGCTCCTCCGCCGGCGTTGTGCACATAGAAGAAGGAATTCTGCCACTTCTTGGCAGAATCCTCAATAGGCATCTTGGGGAACACCCCGTTCGGCCGGACCGAGATGACGGCGGCCCCGCAGTCGGACATGGCCCCGGCCTCCGGCCCCTGCTGCTTGAGGAAGAAGAGGTGGCTCCAGAACTCCACGTCTGGCTCCACCCCCAAGTAGCCTTTGCACAAGGTAACGAAGCCAGAGAGCTGCAGCATGGCGTTCGCGCCCAAGGGGTGCGGCTGTAGCCCGAAGAAGGAAAGAAAGGCGCGGAAGAAGGCACTCGTAGGAAGGCTGAACCCGCACTTGAAGTGGATGTAGAAGACCACGCGCTCACCCTCTTGCGGGTGCGGCTCCCTCTCCTTCCCAGGCGCGCACGCGGCCACCTCCTCCACTGACGGCAGTCGCCGGGTGTTGCGGAGGTACTAGATGTCGCCGTCGGTGACCTCAGACCCCTCCCACGAGCCCTTTGGCGGTGCCCTTTGTGGAGCTCAGCAAGGATGCGATGCGCGATGGCAAGGAGAAAGCTAGCACGGTCCATGGGCGATTTGGGCTGCGCCTGACGCTCCAGTGGGCAGCGAGGTCGAGGGTTGGGTGGAGAGCAGAAGGACGAGGCGAGGGGAGCATGCATGAGTGTTTCCGCCATCCCCTCCCTTCAATTTTATAACCGCAGCAAGACGTGGGGAAGTGGGATCGGCGGCGCCCGCGTTTCCACTTCCCCGCATTATGTGGGCATGTTTCCCCCATGAATTAATTACCCCGAGAAGTGCAACCATCTGCGGTGTCCGCAATTAATCCCCGCGCGTGGGCCGAGGGTGCGGCGTGGCGGGGCCCAACCCGCTATTGCGTCCCATCACGCACGTGGCCTAGCAGGGCCTCATCAGCCCCTGTTCACCATGTGGCGCCTGCGTCGGGCCGCAGGAGGCGCGTCCCTTCCTCTTCAAGACTCGGCGGACGCCTCGGTTTCCCTCCCACACCGGGGTGCCGCGATCCGGCATCCAGAAGCCGGCACACAGTGGGTGTTGCCGGACCCGGCAGCCCCAAGCTTCATCAACCCAGCCGCCTTCTCAAGGGGGTGAAACTGCGAAGGCCCCCCTACCTGAAGCCGGTGAGCCTTCACAGCTTCGGGGACTACTGTCGGGGGGATGGACCCCGGGCAGGCAACGGAACTTGGATCCTTTCGAAAACATGAGGGATGGCAACGCCCCTCAATCCAGCGCATACCTGGCCGGCTTCCCAGTGCAACCCGGCCAGATGACGCGGCCCGGCCAAGCCGGCTGGCGCATGCCGGCCGGTTCCCACAAGACAAACCTCCATCGACAAACGAGCATGGCTACAGTGCGCCCCCCCTTTACGCCGGCCCTCGCGGGCTCAGCTGTTGTGCCGACCAAGCCACCGCCTGGGGCGGGCGGCGTCTCGGAGGCGCAACCCTGTAGCAAGACGACGCGGCCGTCCAATGACGTCTTGCACGGCGTGACTACAGTGCCCAGCAGTCGGCCGTACCCGCGCCCGGTGGGCCTGGTACGGCCCGCACCCAATGGACCCGGCGAGACCCGCACCTAACAGACCCGGCAGACCCGGCACCCCGGTGGCCCCCAGTGCTGGCTCCTAGACACTGACAACCCTGCCCCTGGCCTATGTAACTTTACCATTGTAACCCTGGGGGGTCGGCCTATAAGACCCCCCATGAGGCCTCCATGCAGGAGGACACGCGATCACTTGTTGACTCTTTAGCCACACACACATACTCACATCCACCCATACGGAGAAGGAGCAGCCTATGCACTGGCCTGCCTTCCTTCCTCCACAAAACAGCTCTAGGAGCAAGCTTGTACCATCTTCATATAAACCACACTCGGCAGGACTAGGGGTGTTATCTTTCCGGAGAGCCCCGAACCTGGGTAAGTCTTGCGTCTCTCGCTCTCTTGTACCAACCTCGCCTCTGGAGCCCACCGGTGTCCTCTTGCCTGTTCCTCTCTTTAGCCATCCCATGGCATCTGCCGTGAGCTCACCACAACAGCTGATGCTTACTGAAGCCGATCGAACCCCCGTGCGAGACGTAGCGAGCTAGTTGGGTTGCCTCTGGATGAAACAGTGACTGTTGCTACCGCGGGCGCGATACGTACAACGAGTCGAGACGTGGTGAATCCAGCCGGTAGGTTGGCTGTGGATGAACAGTTCCCAGTGGGGGTTGGATGAACAGGACCCCGGCCGTGTGTAGGCGGTTGCCGCTGGATGAATAGGACCCTGTGGTAGTATGCGGTTTCCGCTGGATGAACTGGACCCCAAGGAGGCCGCCACATACCCCAGCCGGTTGGGGGTGGATGAACAGGACCCGGTGGAGGCTGGTTGAACAATAGCCGGTGGAGGTTGGATGAACAGTAGCCAGTGGATGAACAGTGCCTAGTGGAGGCTGGAAGAAGTCGACGGTGGATGAATAGTAGCAGGTGGAGGCTGGAGGAAGTCAACAGTGGATGAATAGTAGCAGGTGGAGGCTGGAGAGGTAGTCGATGGTGGATGAATAGTAGCCCATGGAGTCCCGTTTTATGGTACGCCACACCCCTCCCGATGAACAGGAACCCGTTTTGATCGTAGGCGGTTGGAGAGAAGTCTGTTTCCTCTGTTTTGCGGTCCACCACAGCCCTCCCGATCAACAGGACCCCGTTTTGACCGTAGGCGCTCGAACAGAACTCCTTTTCCTCTGTTTTGTGGTACGGCAGACCCCTCCTGATGAACATGATCCCGTTTTGACCATAGGCGGTCGAACAGAAGGCCGTTTCCTCCGTTCTGCAGTACGATAGACCCTGTTTCGGCTATTTCGTCCAAGCCGGTTGGCTCCCGATGAACAGGACGCATTCCGTTGCCTCCCGATGAACACAACGCTGTTTCTCCATTGCGACCAAGCCGGTTGGCAGCCGATGAACAGGACGTCATTGCTGCCGTCGGTGGCCTTTCCATGTACACGAGCCCTGGCCATACGTATGTGCGAGTAGGCGTTCGAGACCTCGCCCGTATGTACGTACGTGACCGTATTTTTTTGCCCTGTGGCTATACGTACGTGTACACGGTTCAGACGGGAGTGCCTGAACTACTACGTCGGGGGCTCTACTACGACACGTGCCGCTGCTTGCTCGGCCACAGTTCATCGTTGGAGAGAGACCGATCGACTAGTATGTACGTACACGTTCGCGACCAGACAGACAACGCGACGTAAGCTTCGACTGGGTGGGTCCCAGCTGTCAGGGAGGATAAGGACACACTTCCTTTCGTGCGAAGATATAGCTGGTGGGTCCCAGCTCTCGGGGGGAGGAATCATTTTTTTTGGCGTAATATGGAGGCACTTCCTTGTGTTCGAAAATGTAGTTGGTGGGTCCAGCTATTAGCATCACTATGACACCCTGGTTTTTGCCCCTTTTCTTTTTCTGAGTTTTATTGCTTTTTGAATTGAATTTGAGTTTTTAAATCAACTCATTTGGACTTCATCACTTGGGCATTTCTTTGATTTTCACCCAAGTGACTCATCTCACCTCCAAACCCATCCCTTGCCCTCTGATATACCCAAATATAACATTGGGAATATTTTTCTTAAAAGAAAAATATTCATTTTCTCTCTGAAATCACACTTGAGTCACTTCTGCTCCAAAGCAACCTGCTACTTCTTGAGCTTGCGTTGGTTTTTTCCTTGAAGAGGAAAGGGTGATGCAGCAAAGTAGAGATCAGTATTTCTCTCAGTTTGAGAACCAAGGTATCAATCCAGTAGAAGACAACGCACAAATCACCGAATACCTGCACAAATAATCAAACAACTTGCACCCAACGCGATAAAGGGGTTGTCAATCCCTTCACGGTTATTTGCAAAAGTGAGATCTGATAGAGATAGATAAACGATAAAGTAAATATTTTTGGTATTTTTGTTTTATAGATCAGAAAGTAAAAGATTGCAAAATAGTAGATCGGAACTTGTATGATGAAAAGTAGAAGATTATATGATGGAAAATAGACCCGGGGGCCATACGTTTCACTAGAGGCTTCTCTCAAGATAGAAAATAATACGGTGGGTGAGCAAATTACTACGGAGCAATTGATAGAAAAGCGCAAAGTTATGACGATATCTAAGGCAATGATCATGAATATAGGCATCACGTTTGTGTCAAGTAGACCGAAACAATTCTGCATCTACTACTATTACTCCACACATCGACCGCTATCCAGCATGCATCTAGAGTATTATGTTCATAAAGAACGGAGTAATGCATTAAGTAAGATGACATGATGTAGAGGAATTAACTCAAGCAATATGATGAAAACCCCATCTTTTTATCCTCGATGGCCACAATACAATACGTGCCTTGCTGCCCCTACTGTCAATGGGAAAGGACACCGCAAGATTGAACCCAAAGCTAAGCAATTCTCCCATTGCAAGAACAACCAATCTAGTTGGCCAAACCAAACCGATAGTTTGAAGAGAATTACAAAGATATCAAATCATGCATAAAAGAATTCAGAGAAGATTCAAATAATATTCATAGATAAGTTGATCATAAATCCACAATTCATCAGATCTCGGCAAACGCACTACAAAAAAAGTGTTACATCGAATAGATCTCCAAGAACATCGAGGATAACATGGTATTGAGAATCAAAGAGAGAGAAGGAGCCATCTAGCTACTAGCTATGGATCCGTAGGTCTGAGGTAAACTACTCACGCTTCATCGGAAGGGCAATGGTGTTGATGTAGAAGCCCTCTGCCAGGACGCCAGAAAAGGCCCCTAGATGGGATCTCATGGGTACAGAAGGTTGCGGCGGTGGAAAAGTATTTTCGTGGATGCCTCTGGTGGTTCGGGCATATAATAGTATATATAGGCGAAAGAATTAGGTCAGGAGGTGCACGAGGGGCCCACAAGGGTGGGGGCATGCCCTACCCCCCTGGGCGCGCCCTCTGTCCTTGTGGCTGCCTCGTGGCTCCGCCGACTTCATCTCCAAGTCTCCCGGTATCGTTCTGGTCCAAGAAAGATCATCGCGAAAGTTTTATTCCGTTTGGACTCCGTTTGGTATTCCTTTTCTACGAAACTCAAAAACAGGGAAAAAACAGGAACTGGCACTGGGCCCTAGGTTAATAGGTTAGTCCGAAAAATAATATAAAATAGCATATTAATGCATATAAAACATCCAAAACAGATAATATAATAGCATGGAACAATAAAAAATTATAGATACGTTGGAGACGTATCACAACCCTCATTTTTCTTGCCCACAAAAATCTGAGAAAATTTCTGAATATTCTTTGGACCTTGGCACACCTCCCTGTGCAAAAATATTTCATTGTTATTTGGAATGTTTTTGCTACAGAAAATCTTTTCTATTCTGGTCCGAAAATGCATGTTGTGAAGGAAGTGCATTTTTCCTTGATCCAATGAAGCTGAAATTTTTAGGGCTTCATTAATCTCCTAAGTAACCCCTAGATACCAAAAATCAGCTCTTAACTCTCTCTAGATTTTTCCCTATTAAGCTCCAAAGTTTCTGTCCAGAAACTTGCCAAGAAGCTACAGCCTCACCCAGTCGGCATGCATTAACTTGGATGCTTGGATCGACCTAGCCTTGTGAAGACAACACCCCAGACATGAATTTAATGCTCAGCGCGTCGTGTAGCCAGAGTTCACGCGGTGACCACGCGAGGACAAGGCCCCTGGCATGTGTTCGACGGGCTCTACGTCGCGTCAGTGGCTCTATTTCGCTCGTGCCCGCATCGGAGCTCGCCTTAGCCTGCCGCACCGCGCCACCACCCTTGTCTTATCACCCTTGACCCCTCCCTGCCGCTCGCCGACGCCGGAGTTCACCGCAGTGAGCACGGGCACGACGAGGCCAAGTGCACAGTGCGCCCGTGTGGCACCCCGGCTCAGAGTAAACCGGAACGCCCCGTATTCCAGCCCAGGGACAAGTCCTCTGGAATACGGCACTGTTGGCATAGAACAAATCAGCTCTTTATTACAATGGTTACAACAGGTACAAGGATTACATCGGCACAGCGACACTATGCCTGCCCGGGGTAGCTCTATGCTAACAGCGGAGTAACTCTCTCGGCAGCGGAATAGCGACGGCGAAGATGGACTCCATTCCGCAGGGACTCTGGCTAGAACGCGTATCCTAGGTCGCAAAATCGGAATCCTCGACAGGCAAGCAATCATGGCATGACCTGCAAACTGGCATGACACGCCAGGTGAGTACTTTGAATGTACTCGCAAGCTCACAACAAACATCAACATTAAGGCAAGACAACATCATAGCAAGATAGCTACTGAAGTACATGCAGTAAGGTAAAGCATAATAAGTAGTTCAATCCATACTCCGAACAATCTCAGGATCCGATCTGAACCTGTTCCAAGTCCAATCCCAATCATGTGGTCATTCGACCACTCATCTCATAGCCATCCCATGGCTAACATATCATATTCCTGATACCGTCTACAATACAAGTCTGACAAACTTACTCTCTTCTGGATTGCCTCACAACCCTCAGAATACTCATGATCCACTGAGTACTTCTGATCTTACGACGAGTTCTTCCATCCTTATCACTACTATGGTTGACCGCCTAGTGAGTTCTGGACGGACTGTCCAATACCATGGACACGGCTATTCGGATAGATTTTACACTCTGCAGAGGTTGCGCACTTTACCCACACCATGGAGCACCTGACCTCGTGATCCCATTCGGGTGGACCATCGTTGCTCCAACGAAACCCGCCTGACCCGTGACTCTCCCATCATACCACCGGCAATCATCCTCCCCCAGAGTCCTGCCCTTGGTGGCCCTTGTGTCACCGCGTGACACCTGCCACCGTCGTGGCTAACAAACTAAATTGTCCCAAACGGGGACCTGGATCCAAATAACTCAACTGGGCTCATAAGGTTATCGCCGCCTACCGGGCCAGGGTAGCGCGCACGCATAACCTTCCCTATCGGGCGGTACTGGTGAAAGAGCACGCGATCAGACCTAGTCAAGGCCGTCCCATACCGGCAAATGTGGCTGCACGGCTAAGTCCGGACAGGTGACTCAAGGTCAACCATGAAATATCTAATCCCCGAATAATTTTTCTGTCATGGCTGACACTCCGATAACCAGTATGCTTAAGCCACTGCTACTAATTCATCTCTACGAACTGCCGGATGAACTCCAAAATAATCATAGACAGTGATCTCAACATCATAGTATCAACAAGTGGGTAAGCTACTAGTCACTAATAATCCGGTACTCAACATGGTAGTCACCTATCCAAGAACTCACTCAGGTATTGTATCACCCAATTCATTTCACAAATAATTCATACTTGATGTTTAAGTAAATAGTTAAACTATGGTATTGCAATGCAATAATGCAGATAAGAGTTGTGGCTTGCTTGGGGTGAAGGAACCATCAGAAAGAAGTGCGGAGAGTCCGCGGAAACGATTGCCGGAAATAGTTCTCTCCCGGAGGGGGCTGTTTATGGGTGAGGGCAAAATGGTCATTTTCACAGTGCCAAATCATTATGAAAATGATACCAACATGACGGGCTCGAAGAGACGAAGAAGTGGGCTTTGGTATCACCTCGATCGGAGTTCCGAGTAAAAAGTTATAAGGGTTTGAAGTCTAGGGACCAATCTATAAAACTTAAATTCACATATACGCCCCTGGGAGCTGAACCGAAAGCGCCTTCGGGCAGAGTACGTTTTCTAAAGAAGAAAACGTAAATTTAGCCGCACAAGTGAAAATGCGCTTTCCATTACGGGAAGACGTATTCCGTAGAATACGCTTCCCCTTAAGTGGCTGGGCCCGGCCACTGGGTCACTTACAGGCGGGCCCTGCGTTGACCTTCCTTCCTCTCTCTCCTTCTCCCGCTCCTCCCTCTTCGCCCCCGAGACCAGAGGAAGAGGCGAGGCCGTGCGGCGCCGGCGTGCGGCTGGCCGGCTCTGGCCACCTCCAGCTGAGACGAGGGCTCCGGCGGCCGTGGGGCGGAACGCTGGTACTGTCCAGAGGCCACACATGTGCCGGGGAGGGCCGTGGTGGTGGCAGCTTGAATGCCCGCGGCGGACGGGGCTCGGCTCCTATCGTGGATTTGTCACGGCAGATGTCCTTAGTATCAGGACTTCGTCGTGAGGCCAACGCATCTATGTGGTAGCTTGAGAGGGGTTGAGCGGGAACGAGAAGACACGAGGTTTTACCCAGGTTCGGCCCCTCATGGTGGAGGTAAAAGCCTACGTCCTGCTTCATTGATATTCATCATGGTGCTCACAATTACAAGGGTACTCTTTCGCTACCTCTATCTCGAGAGCTATTGACTTGTAAAAAAAAATTCTCCCTCTTAGGGTGCCCCGCCCCTCCTTATATAAGTTGAAGGGGTGGGTTACATGTGGAGTCCTACTAGGATTAAGATTAGTCTATCTTCTATTACAAGCCGGATACAACTCCGGGTCTTGCATCCTTGTAAGGAAAATATTCCTCATGCCTTTCATCTTAAGCCGGCCCACCAGACACACACCTTGAGCTGGTCTTCTCATAAGCCGTCCTCTGGGCCTTGGGCCTCCAGGTCTTGTCGCTCCACTGATCCGCCTGCCGGGTCATCAATGAGTCACCTAGCTTGGCCGGGTCATCAGTGAGTGGATAGATCCGGGCGGGTCACTTAGTGGGTCGCCAAGTCAGGGCGGGTCACCAGTGAGTCGCCAAGTCCGGCCGGTTCATACAGCGGGGTATGTCCCCGACAGCTCCGGCAGGGTCCCGTCGACTGGGAGGGCTAGAGGCGAGGGCGAGAGGTCGGGTGAGATCGCCGAAGGACGGCGAGCTCGGTGGCGGGCTCGAACGGGGCCGGGGACGGAGGAAAACTGAGAGGAGACAGAGGCGGCCGGTGAGGGGGCAAGGGGGTGGGCCGGCTTCGTGGGACGAGGAGGAGCTGGTGGAGAGGTTGGGAGGAGGAGAGGAGGCCTAGGGTGGCCGAACTAGCTCGGACTTCGGCGAACACCGAGAACGAACGGCGAACTCCGGCGAGATTAGGTGATTCTGGGGAGCAAATGAGGTGAGGAAGGAGTGGATGAGGAGCGGAAGGAGTCGGGGGGGGCTATATATAGGCACGGGAGGGCTTCGGGAGAGCTCGAGGGAGCTCTTGCTCCATGCCAATGGAGGTACAGAGGACGGAAACGTCATGCGGAGCTCGACGGCGACGCGACCGCAGCGATGCAGGGTGAGGCAGTAGAGGGGAAACGACGGCACGAGCACGGGTGAGCTACCAGACATGAAAGTGACGCGAGAGGTAGAGGAAACGGACGAGACCGAGATGTTCCATCGCCAGAGCGCACTGGCTGGCATGCCAGCCGCGTGGTCACCGCGTGCACTGGCGCACGCGGTGTACCCTGGCATGACAAGTCATGTCCAGTGTATAGTCCCTCCAAGGCACAGTCTCAGGGAGGTGATGGCTCGGTGAAAATCACTGTGGTCGAATGTGAATGATCAACTGAAGTTTACTGTAGCAAACTTGTCCATGAAGCTGTGAGGAGTAGAAAAATGATAAGAGCCAAACAAGATGTCTGGGAGGTTTAGGGTAGGAAGGACTACAATCTTGTGAAATTTGGAGGGAAATGGACCAATAATTAATGGAGTTTCTTTGCAACTGACCAATCTGGTCCAGAAGCTATATCTTGATGTGCCACTCACATGGAGTATCAACTTGAGCTGAAATTGGGCACAGGATGATGATTTGGTTATATGAGAGTTCCATAAAAATTTCATACCATTTGGACAAGCCAAAATGGTACTTCCTTCACAGCTATCCTCTCTGACCAGAATCTTACGAAAATTATAGGGAATTAATGGGAAGATGCAATGAGCCCAAATTTTGTAGAGATGGGTTATATGGGAAGTAGAATGCTCTGATAAATTTTCAGCAATTATGGAGCAATATAAAATGTAGTTGCTTCACAATGTGAAAATCTGATCAGAAACCAAGATTTGAGGCTGTGGTCACATAGATGATTGGATAGGGTTGAAACTTGGTGGAGAGTCATGATTTGAGAATATTAAGATGCTTGCAAAATTTCAACTCCTTTGGATACTCCGAGCTAGCACTTGCTTCACAAAGATTCCAGTTGACCAGAAATTTTGGAAATTAGCCAAGGGAGATTTAATATCCAAATAAAGTTGAATTTTGGCATGTGGCAATGATATGGATAGGAAAGATTGCACAAAAAGTTTGAGACCAATAAAGCAAATATAAAGGGTACTTGCTTCACAAACTGCCAGCTGGGGCAGAATCAGAAAATGAATATTTGTGAAATATTTTTGAACGTGGCAAGGAAGGATTGGACATATTTGTGGAAGATATGACCAAAACAATTTATGGGAATTATTTGGGAATTTTGGGAATGATGGAAATGTTGGTTGCTTCACAACCCAGAGCAAACAGGGTTATTCCTTTAATAGAAAAAGGAATATTCCCACGGAAAAAGAATATTGGGGTTGGTCCAAGATGGAAATGACATGGTCTTGGAATGATTTTGAGGTTGGCAAGCCACTCAGGAAGAAGAATGAAGGGTGATCCCTCCAGATTTCAAGACTACTAAGCCACAGAAAAGCGAATCTGGACCAAATCAAAAGAAAAAGGAAATGGGCAAAATCCAGGGTGTTACAAACCTACCCCCCTTAAAGAAATCTCGTCCTCGAGATTTGGTTGCTCAGGGATCAAACAAGAATATTTCCACTTGAGGAAACCGTTTCCAACTCAGGTTTCCTTTTTACCTTTGTATAATGCTCCCTCTGAGTTTCATATGACTGACTGCCTTGTTTCGGGGTGGTTTGCTTCACTGGACCATTTTTCTGGCGAATCTTACCTCATATGTTACTCTGACTTCATTCCTTTTATGTCTGCTGACCTGTCTGGGGCCATAAATTTTTCAGACCAAACTATATGCCCTGCTCGTAAGTCCGAGGGTGGTTTCTCATCGACGTGTCGTGACGAGGTCCAATACGAACGACCGTTCACTGAGTGGTGAGCAAATTCCCTTGGTGGGTATGAAATCTTTTACTTATTGCATTGGGTGACTTCAAATGGCTATGTGTCCTCCAGTCTCAAAACAGTACTGTGAGTCGTACCGTTCTCCTGGTGGAATCTGACTTCTCGCACGGATTGCTGGGTCATCTTGGGTATCTTCACTGTCTTGAGTATAAGGCCCCTACCAAATATTTGACTGTCACCTGTCGTAACTAGCATAAAGGTGTATGGTGATATTATCCATAGACTTGACTGACAGTGGTCCTGGCAGCAGAATCTTGTTCACAGCAGGTTAGTTTTTAACTGATTCCCAACTGTGAGCACACATGCTTCGAAATTGTTGTTCATCCGTTTGATTACTCACTTTTTCGGTATCTCTATATGGATGGTAGGCCGTGTAATGCTTTAACATTGTTGCTATAATCCAACTGCCGAGTTAATCTTTTGGCTGACCTGACCAGCTTGGTTGCCCTTTTCTGACAATTCTGAGCATATCTGGTTGGCTGGGTGGGTTGTCTCGATATGGGGTCCTTGCAAACGGAATAAACCCCATGGGTGTGTACCCATGGTGACTAGAACCGAGCCAGACTGCTCTGAGTATCTGTACCATGTTGATCCTGCAACCATTATCATACCTGTATGGCCAATCTTGCTCATTCATTATAGTTCTCTTGCCTGGATCCTTTGCTGAAAGAACTTGGCTTTATGTGTTCTTGATTCTCCATGTGACCATAGGTGTTGTCAGGTGCAATATTCCGGCAGGCATATTACTTTACAAGTTGTAGCTGTAGGGTAACGTTCGTCTGAACCCTTGGATAAAACCGGCAAATAAACCAGTAGCCACCAGAACGGTCTTTACAACTCAGATCTGGGACATTATTGGAGTAACTCAACCCCGACTCAAGACGGTTGAAAAGCAGCTCAGAGCATGAGACGGTGTTGATAATAAGAAAGTAGCAACTCCCTAAGATGGTCGAAAAATAGCTCAGAACATAGGGTCATTGCTACGAAGAGAAATTCAACAGCTGCCCGAGACGGCCAAAAAGCAGCTCAGAGCACGGACAGTTGCTGACAAGAGAAATAAAAGTCGGCATCCACCCCGGACGGCCGGAAACAGCTTAGAACACAGGCGTGGTGCCGTCACCAAAGAAAGACTGGCAAGGGTTCATCTGCGTCCCAAACAGCTCACTATTATGCATACATGGTATTCGGCTATCCTTCTTGCTGAACACTAAGTTCATAGCACATTCTGGCTTGCTTCCAAGACATAGCAGGGTTCAAATCATACTCATAGCAGACTCAAACCTTGTAGATATGTATCATACCTTTGGCACAAAATGCACTGTGGATCATATACAAGGTTTGCCTTCCTGCTGATTTGATCATTACTGCCGTGAAAGTTGCGCTGATGTATACTTGATGCTGATAATCAATCCAGCTAGGATATCATTTATATTCAGGCCCGATATTCCCAATATAACACAATCTGCTGAAAATTTCCATATTGCTGAGCTGAGCTTCAAAATGGCTGTCTCTTAACTGACTCTTTGGGTTCAGGGTCGGTGAGCAACTTCCCTAAGGGGAAAATAATGTAACACCAAGGGCCCAAATAAAGAAGCAAAAGAAACGACTAAACAAAAGCACATAAAGCAGCAAGATCACATACACAAGCAATATCACATTCTAAAGCTATTCACAGCAATAATATGCATTCCTACTTAAGCACACAAATCTCGCAAGAACTCCGGTATTACGGTCTAACATGTTGTGGTGATGTGCACGAAAGTGAATCAATGTGTGGAAGAAAATTGGTGTAAACAAGGCTACACCAAATACGAGCTTAACACGGATGGAACCGGTGGCGAGGAAGAACTTGGTGATCGGGGGTCGGAACACAGAAGTTACGACCACATCATCATCAAGCGTACGGAACAAGACCGTACACGTCCAAAGAATGGGTGGCGGAATGATATAGTAGTGGAGAGAAAGGCTTGCAGGCATTGCCCTTTTCTGATAGCAAAGATCAGTAAGGGTTGCCAAAGCGGCTAGTGGAATGGCACGATCCGGGATAGAACTTGTCTATCACCGAAACGATAGGGGTGGCTGAAGAGAATAAGTTGGTGTGGTACTGGTGCATCAATCCGATAAGGGATCGACACCACCAAGCACCTTGGCATCACTCCACTGGGACAAAGAGGACGCCACACCAAGGAACAGATATGCAAACTGGAGAGTGCAGGTAGTGAATCGAAACTGATGCCACCTACACTCACCAGATCCATCGTTAGGGATAAGGTATCTCGTCTATATGCATGCTATGCAACAAACAAGTGCAACAAACCAACTGGATCCTATACTACCGGTTACTAACGCTCGCACCTAGACCGCGCGTCCTATAGCCAAACCTGGCTCTGATACCAACTTCTGTGGCACCCCGGCTCAGAGTAAATCGGAACACCCCGTATTCCAGCCCAGGGACAAGTCCTCTGGAATACGGCACTTTTGGCATAGAACAAATTAGCTCTTTATTACAATGGTTACAACAGGTACAAGGATTACATTGGCACAGCGACACTACGCCTGCCCGGGGTAACTCTATGCTAACAGCGGAGTAACTCTCTCGGCAGCGGAATAGCGACGACGAAGATGGACTCCACTCCGCAGGGACTCTGGCTAGAACGCGTATCCTAGGTCGCAAACTCGGAATCCTCGACAAGCAAGCAATCATGGCATGACCTGCAAACTGGCATGACACGCCAGGTGAGTACTTTGAATGTACTCGCAAGCTCACAACAAACATCAGCATTAAGGCAAGACAACATCATAGCAAGATAACTACTGAAGTACATGCAGTAAGGTAAAGCATAATAAGTAGTTTAATCCATACTCCGAACAATCTCAGGATCCGATCTGAACCTGTTCCAAGTCCAATCCCAATCATGTGGTCATTCGACCACTCATCTCATAGCCATCCCATGGCTAACATATCATATTCCTGATACTGTCTGCAATACAAGTCTGACAAACTTACTCTCTTCCGGGTTGCCTCACAACCCTCAGAATACTCATGATCCACCGAGTACTTCTGATCTTACAACGAGTTCTTCCATCCTTATCACTACTATGGTCGACCGCCTAGTGAGGTCTGGACAGACTGTCCAATACCATGGACACGGCTATTCGAATAGATTTTACACTCTGCAGAGGTTGCGCACTTTACCCACACCATGGAGCACCTGACCTCGTGATCCTATTCGGGTGGACCAGCGTTGCTCCAACGAAACCCGCCTGACCCGTGACTCTCCCATCGTACCACCGGCAATCATCCTCCCCCGGAGTCCTGCCCTGGGTGGCCCCTGTGTCACTGCGTGACACCTGCCACCGTCGTGGCTAACAAACTAAATTGTCCCAAACGGGGACCTGGATCCAAATAACTCAACTAGGCTCACAAGGTTATCGCCGCCTACCGGGCCAGGGTAGCGCGCACGCATAACCTTCCTTGTCGGGCGGTACCGGTGAAAGAGCACGTGATCAGACCATGTCAAGGCCATCCCATACCGGCAAATGTGGCTACACGGCTAAGTCCGGACAGGTGACTCAAGGTCAACCGTAAAATATCTAATCCCCGAATAATTTTTCTGTCATGGATGACACTCCGATAACCAGTATGCTTAAGCCACTGCTACTAATTCATCTCTACGAACTGCCGAATGAACTCCAAAATAATCATAGACAGTGATCTCAACATCATAGTATCAACAAGTGGGTAAGCTACTAGTCACTAATAATCCGGTACTCAACATGGTAGTCACCTATCCAAGAATTCACTCAGGTATTGTATCACCCAATTCATTTCACAAATAATTCATACTTGATGTTAAAGTAAATAGTTAAACTATGGTATTGCAATGCAATAATGCAGATGAGAGTTGTGGCTTGCCTGGGGTGAAGGAACCATCAGAAAGAAGTGCGAAGAGTCCGCGGAAACGATTGCCGGAAATAGTTCTCTCCCGGAGGGGGCTGTTTATGGGCGAGGGCAAAATGGTCATTTTCACAGTGCCAAATCATTATGAAAATGATAACAGCATGACGGGCTCGAAGAGACGAAGAAGTAGGCTTTGGAATCACCTCGATCGGAGTTCCGAGTAAAAAGTTATAAGGGTTTGAAGTCTAGGGACCAATCTGTAAAACTTAAATTCACATATATGCCCCTGGGAGCTGAACCGAAAGCGCCTTCGGGCAGAGTACGTTTTCTAAAGAAGAAAGCGTAAATTTAGCCGCATAAGTGAAAATGCGCTTTCCATTACGGGAAGACGTATTCCGTAGAATACGCTTCCCCTTAAGTGGCTGGGCCCGGCCACTGGGTCACTTACAGGCGGGCCCTGCGTTGACCTTCCTCCCTCTCTCTCCTTCTCCCGCTCCTCCCTCTTCGCCCCCGAGACCAGAGGTAGAGGCGAGGCCGTGCGGCGCCGGCGTGCGGCTGGCCGGCTCCGGCCACCTCCAGCTGAGACGAGGGCTCCAGCGGCCGTGGGGCGGAACGTTGCTACTGTCCAGAGGCCACACACGCGCCGGGGAGGGCCGTGGTGGTGGCAGCTTGAATGCTCACGGCAGACGGGGCTCGGCTCCGGAAGGGTCCCGACGACTAGGAGGGCTAGAGGCGAGGGCGAGAGGTCGGGTGAGATCACCGAAGGACGGCGAGCTCGGTGGCGGGCTCGAACGGGGTCGGGGACGGAGGAGAATCGAGAGGAGACAGAGGCGGCCGGTGGTGATGATCTTCCGGCGATGCGGCCACTCCGGCGAGGGGCAAGGGGGTGGGACAGCTTCGTGGGATGAGGAGGAGCTGGTGGAGAGGTTGGGAGGAGGAGAGGAAGCCTAGGGTGGCCGGACTAGCTCAGACTCCGGCGAACACCGAGAACGAATGGCGAACTCCGGCGAGATTAGGCGATTCCGGGGAGCAAATGAGGTGAGGAAGGAGTGGATGAGGAGCGGAAGGAGTCGGGGGGGGGCTATATATAGGCGCGGGAGTGCTTCGGGAGAGCTCGAGGGAGATCTAGCTCCATGCCAATGGAGGTACAGAGGACGGACACGTCACGGGGAGCTCGACGACGACGCGACCGCAGCGATGCAGTGTGAGGCAGCAGAGGGGAAACGACGGCATGAGCACGGGTGAGCTACCAGACATGAAAGTGACGCGAGAGGCAAAGGAAACGGACGAGACCGAGATGTTCCATCGCCAGAGCACGCTGGCTGGCATGCCAGCCGCGTGGTCACTGCGTGCATTGGCGCATGCGGTGTACCCTGGCGTGACAAGTCATGTCCAGTGTATAGTCCCTCCAAGGCACAGTCTCAGGGAGGTGATGGATCGGTGAAAATCACTGTGGTCGAATGTGAATGATCAACTAAAGTTTGCTGTAGCAAACTTGTCCATGAAGCTATGAGGAGCAGAAAAATGATAAGAGCCAAACAAGATATCTGGGAGGCTTAGGGTAGGAAGGACTACAATCCTGTGAAATTTGGAGGGAAATGGACCAATAATTAATGTAGTTGCTTTGCAACTGACCAATCTGGTCCAGAAGCTAAATCTTGATGTGCCACTCCCATGGAGTAGCAACTTGAGCTGAAATTGGGCATAGGATGATGATTTGGTCATATGAGAGTGCCATAAAAATTTCATGCCATTTGGCCAAGCCAAAATGGTACTTCCTTCACAGCTATCCTCTCTGACCAGAATATTAAGAAAATTATAGGGAATTAATGGGAAGATGAAATGAGCCCAAATTTTGTAGAGATGGGTTATATGGGAAGTAGAATGCTCTAGTAAATTTTTAGCAATTATGGAGCAATATAAAATATAGTTGCTTCATAATGTGAAAATCTGACCAGAAACCAAGATTTGAGGCTGTGGTCACATATATGATTGGATAGGGTTGAAACTTGGTGGAGAGTCATGATTTGAGAATATTAAGATGCTTGCAAAATTTCAACTCCTTTGGATACACTTAGCTAGCACTTGCTTCACAAAGATTCCAGTTGACCAGAAACTTTGGAAATTAGCCAAGGGATATTTAATATCCAAATAAAGTTGAATTTTGACATGTGGAAATAATATGGATAGGAAAGAGTGCACAAAAAGTTTGAGACCAAGCAAGCAAATATAAAGGGTACTTGCTTCACAAACTGCCAGCTGGGGCAGAATCAGAAAAGGAATATTTGTGAAATATTTTTGAACATGGCAAGGAAGGATTGGACATATTTGTGGAAGATATGACCCCGAGCAAACAGGGTTATTCCTTTAATAGAAAAATGAATATTCCCACGAAAAAAGAATATTGGGGTTGGTCCAAGATGGAAATGACATGGTCTTGGAATGATTTTGAGGTTGGCAAGCCACTCGGGAAGAAGAATGAAGGGTGATCCCTCCAGGTTTCAAGACTACTAAGCTACAGAAAAGTGAATCTGGACCAAATCAAAAGAAAAAGAAAATGGGCAAAATCCAGGGTGTTACAGCCCGTGCCCCTGTGCTCGTCTCCACCCACGTCCTGTGCTCGTCTGCGCCCTCCCACAGTGGCCGCATGAGCTATGGAGTCTTCCCCTCTCCCACTGACGCTCCTCGTCGTCTCCCGGAGACTCCAGAGCGCTCGCCAGAGCCCGTGACCCTGCCTCGGCTCCCCTATATATAGAGCCCCTCCCTCGCCCCTCCGAGCATATCACCGCACTCCTCTGCATCCACAACTCCTCCTAGATAGCCGCGGCCCGGCAGGGCAGGCCTCTGGCCGACATTCCCTTCCCGAGCTCGCCGGCGATCCCCTCCCTCGGCCATCCACCTCTCCAGTGCCCCTCGAGCTCAAGCCACTCTTCCAGAGCCTCCCTAGCAGTCCTTTGGTGCGAGAGAAACTCCCTGGAGCCCTTGGAGTCGCCCATCCTCACCGTCTTCTTCATCTCCGACGAGCCTCGTCCGCTGCCGCCGCTGGAGACGCTCGTTCCGGTCGACTCCGTCCACCTCCTGCCCTGCCACAGGTACGAGCAGGTGCGCCAGGACCCCCTCTCTCGATCCCTCCCTTCCTCGATGGCCGCCGTGCCCTCCTCGCCGGAGAGAGCCCCGGCGACGAGCCGCCGTTCCCTGTTTCTCTCCCCCTCTCTCAAAACCCGATGGGCGGGGCCCACTATCAGTCTCTCCCCTCACACCCGAAGCGGTACGAGTGGAGGCGTATTCGCTAGAATACGTCTTCGACGTCACCCCCCCTGATATTATTTTAAATCTGATTTAAATTTAGAAATTTGACTGAACTTTGACCAGCTATGACTCCTATTCTATAAGTCCAAATGACATGATTCTTTTTGCATTGGCTTTGTGTTGAAATTTTCTATCAGCATGCAAAAGATGAGATTTTTGCTTGCTGTAATTATATTCTGGTGAATTAAACAGTGTTATGTCACATTTTCTTTTTGGTATTTTAATTCTTTTCAGAAGGAAATTATTGCCTTGAAGATAACCAGAAGGAGTGTGACCCTCCTCTGCACTAAGGCAAGCCATCACAAATATTTGCAAGAATGACATTTCAATAACTATGATTTTCACTTGAATATGATTATTTTAAATGCATATAAAAACTCCATATAAATTTATTTGATGCTAGTAGCAAATTCTTGCTATGCTAGCTCTGTTATCAGTAGCATGATATTTGAATAATCAAGTTTATGCAGTAGAGTAAAGTGAAGTTATGCTTGATCTAGTCCATATCGATATTACGTTGAAAATGGTGCATAGTTTGTTCGTTGCATTTTCATGGCATACTATGACTCGGTGAAATTATTTGCAAGTTGAAACCTGATAATAAACCAACTTGAACATGTTGTTGATCGAGTCATAGTGCCACCGAATCGAGCTTCCCAGTGCAACCACATTTGCCTTTATGGGGAGGCCCTTTCTCGGTCTATTGCTATGCCTCTTGCCGGTGCCTCCAACTAGGTAAGGTTATGCGATGGCGCTACCCTGGCCCGGTAGGCAGGTATAACCTTGTGTGCTCGTAGTTATTTTTGTACCATGTCCCCGTTTGGGACGATTGTTTTGCCACGACGGTGGCCGTTGGATGTCCGGAGTGGCATCAGGGCCACCCATGACTTAGCCCAAAGGGGAGTTGGTCGGAGTGGCCGGGAGAGTGTCATGGCAGTAGATTGGTTATGTCGAAACGCCGTTGGTCCACCCAAATGGGAGTCCGAGGCCATGGGTTCCATGGTGTGGGTACAGTGTGCTAACCTCTACAGAGTGTATTTAATCTATCGATAGCCGTGTCCTCGGTTATGGGCATAAGTTCGTAGTAGGTCACACCGTGGATCAACAAAAATATTAACCTTGCACACTAAATGAATACTGGTGGTACTGTTTATGTTGGTGAAGGTGTTGAGACCATCGAGATGGTTTCGTTTGTGATCCGGAGGTGATCACCTTGGTATGATGAGGTTCATGGTTACGAGCTAACCAAGATGGTAAGCGGGTCTGAAAGGCCCTGTTATGAGCACTATCACTTCATGAGTAGCATGTCAAATCTTGCATTAAACTTGCTTAAATATCACTGTTGTTGTTTGCCATTGTTGCTTTGTTTGTGTGAGCTTGCAAGTACATTCAATGTACTGACCTGGCATGTCATGCCAATTTCAGGAGAAATCATTCCGGAGTTGGAGTTGCATATCGCATCATAGTCTAGACCGTGTCCACATCAGTGTCCCTATGAGATGGAGTCCTTCTACATCGTCATTCCGCTGCCGCGTAGTCTTGTCGTGATGTCGAGGCCCCTGCTCATGTCTACTAAATAATGTACATATGTTCAGCAGCACCGAGTGTGCCGCTTGGCCTCGTGACTTGATGTAATGTCAAACCCTATGTTCTGCTAGTATCAATAAAGTGGTTGTATTTCTGTACCAATTTATTGTTCGTTGCCAGAAGACTTGATCTCTCAGCTGGCAATGCAAGGGAAACCGGTCGCTCTGAGCCGGGGTGCCACAATCACAACGTACAGTCGTCTTCTGACGGTTGTCGTTCCTTGACCACGTTGACTACGCCGTGAGAGCACCAAGGTGGTGGACGATGGTGAGGCCTAGGATGGGAACGACCCGGAGCCAGGAAAGACTTTGGTAGTGGTTGCCCACGTGGAGGGGAATACGAGGATTGATTGGTTTGGCTGTGGTGTGAGGCTGTCGTCGCCAGAAAATAACAGGGGGTTTGGGTGAGTAAAGGGAAGGCTTGGCCAGCAGTGGGAGTCGGGTGGGGCAGTGAGGCCTGTGCGGCAGCACAGCCGGCCACGGGAGGCAGGAGCAAGCGGTACGGCCGATACTAGGTTGGGCGGCTGGAGCAAGAAGATCAGAGGTTGAAGAAGCAGCATGGCCGTTGGATTAACATCCAACGGTCACTGCTGCTAGAATCATTTGTTGACTAAGTATACATAGCCCTGCGTATGAGTGACCTTAGTAGGCCCACAAGTCAGCCACCAAATCTCGTGGGTCCCGGCTAGCAGCTGGAGGAATCATTTTTCTTGCGCTTAATAAAGAGGCACTTCATTGCGTGCGAAAATGTAGCTGGTGGGTCTCAGCTATTAGGTGGAGGAAACCTTTTTCCCGCGTAATAAGGAGGCACTTCCTTGCATGCGAAGATGTAGCTGGTGGGTCCCAGCTGTCAGGAGGAGCAAGCATTTTTGTTCGCGTAATAAGGAGGCACTTGCTTGCCTGCAGCCATGGACTATGTGGGTCCCTACTGTTAGCCTCTCCACTTACATCCCTCTTTCGATGGCTGTCGTTTGTTGACCACGTTGACTACACTGTGCCCAGAGCATCAACGCGGTGACCGACAGCGAGGCCTAGGAAGGGAATGACCCAGAACCGTCGAAGCCATAGCAGTGGATGTCCACGCTGAGGGCAGTACAAGGGTTGTGACTAGTTCGGCTACGGGGTGAGGCTGGCATCACCGGAAAATAATAGGAGGTGCGTGTCGGTAGAGGGATGGCCTTGCCAGCGGTGGGAGTAGGGTGGGCCTGTGAGGCCTGGGCGGTAGCACAGACGGCCACGGGAGAGGGAGCAGGCAGTCCCGCTGGCACTGGTTTGGGCGGCTGGAGCAGAAAGATCAGAGATTGAAGAAGCACGATGGCCGTTGGATGGACATCCAACAGTCACTGCTTTCATGTGTTGACTAAGTTGACACAGCCTTGCATACATGTCAACCATTGTTTCAGGAAAGCGTACATGTCAACCTAGTAAGCCCACAAGTCAGCCTCAAATCTGTGGAAAACAACATACAACCCATCTACCATTATTTCTACTAATTTACAACCCATTTGCTAATTCTTAAGGATTTTTTTGGAGCCCATATTCTTTTTGTTAGCATTACAGCCCATATTGTGGCCACAGTTAAAAAATTCAACGAAATTTTGCATATTTCGATGCGGTCTGAACTGTTTTTAATTCTGAAATTTCGAGTCACATTCAAACTAATTTGGAAAACAATAATTATATCAATTGAAAATCCAAATAATTTTCTCCGCATAAAAATCAATGAAATTTAAATCTCAAAATGCAAAAAAAGAAATTTGAAACTAATTGCCGGTTTGCTGTGTTTAAAAATGTACAACCCATTTCTCATTACTGATAGCCCATTTTCTGGGCAAGCCGAATGCATCCCTCCTCGTCTTGAAAGATTTGCAGCCCAGCAGGGCTAACAAAAGCAAGTAGGCCTCGGTTGGGTACTCTGTAAAAAAACTGGGCTAGCCATTTTCAAAAACAAAAAAAACAACTGGGTTGGTCTTGTGGTAAACATAAAATAAAAGGCTGGCTAGACTGGCCAGAGTGCCCCGCACAGCCCAGTTGATACCCTACTCCGTCTCAAACACAAAAAGAACTGGGCGAGCTGCTAGGTCCCTAGTGTCAGCCGCTCGTTGTGCATTTCTCTCATTTATTGACTACGTTGACAACAACATGGGACCCAGATGTCAGGAATCCATTAGGAGGAACCTTTTTTTGGCTTGAAATAAGGAGGCACTTGATTGCATACTGCCATGACCCTGGCGGGTCCCTACTGTCATCCTCTCCACGTAGAATCATCTCCTGATTATGTACACGTCAACCTAGTAGGCCCACAAGTCAGCCTCTAAATCCGTGGCGGACAAATACATCCAATTTAAAAAAATAACAGCCCATTCCATACGTTCACATGGAAAGTTCAACATTCCGAGCAAAGTACCAGGTCTGATCCATAGATAGAGTACTGAACTTCCACGTTGACAACCATCATAGCCAACTTAACTATCTACTCCCACTAATAGTCTAGTGTACAAGTACTAACTTACTCTTAACTAACTAGACGATGTCGGCTGCCTTCTGCGGTACACTCTAAATGCCGGCACCGACTTCCTCCTCCTCGCCTCGGACTTTCCAAAGGTGCGATAGGGTGCGTTATTCGCGCGCATTGGCCCTTTCCATGCTGGCGCGGTCCACCGAAGCTTCGGCTTCTAAGCGGGAAACCCACTTGACGAGCTGGTAGTAAAATTCGGCATCGTGCACATGTACATACCTGCGAGCCTCCAGGGCTATTTGTCGGGCACCGGCCTCCACGTAGTCTTACCAGTTGTGGGCGCTCTACTTGCGACTCAGAGCGGCAGTGTGTTGCTACTCAATGCCCCGCTGGCGGCGCAAATCGACGCTGCTCCTCCGCCAGGCGGTCACGCTCCAACAAGTCCTCATACTCTGTATTGCCATCTAAATACCGATAGAATGCCTCCTCCTTCCGTTTGCCTTCCGGTGAAAAACCGAACACTGGCTCCGGTGGTGAGCGCCTCTGGCGTCGCCTATTACGGACGGGCGGGGGCATGACGGATGTGGCGAGAGCGAGGGCAAGTGGCGAGCGACGTCGGGCCGGTGGGGGCTTGTGAGGATAGGGTGAGTTGGGTGATGGTGCCACTGGAGAACGCCGGGAACCAGTAATTATAGGCAGAAGGTAGGTGAACAAGCGTGTCCTGACAAATGCGATGGTCATCAGAATTCAATGCATAAGCAGGCATGGCTTAGCGTGCCAGCTTGCTGTGGAAAACTAGAAAAACTAAAATTATGACCGTGCTGTCCTGTCCTGTCCCGTCAGTGGATGCGTCCTTTCCGTGCTGGGTCGCACATCGGCATGACGGTCAAACAAGTGCACTCGATTCATCCGGATGAGGTACGTGCGTGATCCCCTGGTTATTCGTGTAGGATTGAGTCGGTCGGATAGTGTATGTGTAGGATCGCAATGGCTGACGAATGTGCACTGGGAGCTAAGGCAGTTGTGAATGTTTTTGCCTGCAGTTTCTTCAGATTCGCATGGCATTTTCTTCAAAACAGCATGTCAGTTTCTTCAGAGGTAGGCATTTTTATTCAAAAAATTACCACCTTTGGATCTTGCATCACAACTAAAACTACCAGGAGCGTATTAGTAGGCTAGCTAGTGATCGATCAGTAACTTGTAAACACTAAGCAAAGAGAAATAAGGAACTGCTAGTAACTTGTAAACACTGAGCACACAGAAATAAGGATCATGCTGTGCACAGTAGTAAGAGTCGATCCATTCAAAATGTTCACACGAGACTCACATGCCTGACTTTGTAATATGTTCACATTAATAGCCCAAATTCACAACCAACTAGTATGATTCCCATACATAAGATCAACATGTTAATGCATCTCAATGATTCACAGCTCATATACAATATGTAGCTCCTAAAGCAAAGATCAAGAAAAAACATCTATTCTTGCTACTAACATGGATGCTTCTCTGGGCCAACATTCAGTACAGAGTGAGAGACAATTTTTTTTGTGAAGTCTACATTTCCTCTTGCAAACGTAAGTGGTTTCACCAACAGATGGAACCATGAGAATGAACCACACATGATGGAGGAACATCCACTGAAATATGAGTTGGTCATCTGTCGATCACACGGCGAGACTATTTTTGGAATACAACTTTAACTTTGGCAAAATGATTGTGATGACCCCGGCTTAATCGTGCACTAACCATACACGCAAATGCACATGATCAAGCCTAAGGACTCACTTGAAGATATCACAACACAACTCTAAAACATAAATAAAGTCATACAAGCTTTATATTACAAGCCAGGGCCTCGAGGGCTCGAATACATAGCTCGATGGCATACAAGTGTCAGCGGAAGCATCAGATATCTGGGTACAGATATAACCAAGTTACAGATAGGCCTTTAGAAAGGCGGGGCAAAATAAAATACTACGATCGAAAGGAGTAGGCCTCCTGCCTAGGACCCTCCGAACCTACTCCTGGTCGTCGGTCGGCTCCTCGTAGTAGTACTCACCGGGAGGGTAGTAGTAGTAGCCATAGTCGTCAATAGAGTCGGTGGTCTCAGGGGCTCCGCCATCTGTTTGCGTCAAAAGGATATGGGAAGAAAAAGAAAGCAAAGCAAACGTGAGTACTCATCCGAAGTACTCAGCAAGCAAGGATCTACACTACATATGCAACATTTTCAAAGGAGGGTTGTATATGTGGACTGGGCTGCAGAAATGCCAGAATAGAGGGAAAGCCTAGTCCTATCGAAGACTAGCATCTTCATCGTCTTCAGCGGTCTTGCAGCAATAGAAGAGTGCAGAATAACATAATGTAAAGTAACAGTAGTATCATCAACCTCGCCCAGAGATTCTTCCTCGACTCCCTCCGAGAAAGCAATCCCAGAGCCATACTATCCATTTCATTTCAAGTCACCAGTTCTACTAGTACCGATCGGGATACAACTCCGAGTGTCCGTTACCATAGGACAGGCTATCGATAGATTAGTTCTTCCCTCTAGGGGAGCACCAACTTACCCACCATGCTCGCTTAACTCCGGCCGGACACACTTTCCTAGGTCATGCCTGGCCTCGGCCAAACGATACGCCGCAACCCGACCGAAAACTTAACAGAGAGGTCAGCACGCCGGACTAACCTATGCCCACAGG
The DNA here is from genome assembly GCA_011799875.1 of Thinopyrum elongatum. Lineage (NCBI taxonomy): Eukaryota > Viridiplantae > Streptophyta > Magnoliopsida > Poales > Poaceae > Thinopyrum > Thinopyrum elongatum. The sequence goes on along the minus strand of CM022300.1, from coordinate 547,395,299 downwards.
GGTCTTGGGCCGTCGCCCCGGGAACTCCTGCACCTTGCGTCAGGCGGCCGAAAGCAGACCTAGCCCCATTAACACAAGCGCGGGCTTAACCAGTCCAATTCGGCACGCGCCGCTCAGTCGCTGATGTCTATTAAGCTCCGGCTGAAGTATACGACGCAGCACGCCCATACTATGCCCACGTGATGGTTAGTGCTATCAGGCCAGAGGCCCCTCGGATCAAATATCCAAACCGTTAGTGTGTTGGTAGTGCGGTAACAAGCAGAGACTCTGACCCCGTCGCCCCGTCTCGAGGACTTGCGGCAAGGACTAAGAATGCCCAGCCACGCCTCGTATTCATCTCTCGGGCAACCTCCAGGTCAACCCGTCTCCACATCACTTCGCAAATATGCTCGCGCGGGTACCCCTCAGGGCCGACCCATCTTTAGCCAGTTTAATCACTATCAACATTAATGTAAAGGCATCCATGTGGCTACCATATCAAGAAGGAATCTGAGGCATCACCCTCGTAGGATTCCCACCTGACGTAAACATCAAGGTGAACGAAGGAGGAATCACCCTCGAGGTCACTCTTGAGGAGTTGTGCGACGGTGTCGTTATCGGGGGTGGTGTAGGAGGAATCACCCTCGCTGACCACGACCGATTAACTAACCTACAAGGTTATCATCAGAAGTACTGACGAGGTTTCACCCTCGGCACTCGATAGTAACCCAGTAGTGTCGGGCAACTAAGGGGAAAGTGATGTGCGTTGCGGGGGCCTGGTCTTCAATCCTGTTGATCGGGTCTTCTGATAATCCAGCGGGGCAGTCAGGATAAGTGGGGTCTCTGCTGGGTCTCTACCCAACCTATACTAAAGAGTTTAGGATAATCAGGTAGGTAACAATAGCAGGTTACAATAAACAGGCTATGCAGTAGAAATAGGACAACAACAGCAATAGTAACTTCTAATGCAAGCATAAGTGAGAAGAGAGTAGGCGATATCGGAATGCTCAAAAAGGGGGGTGCTTGCCTGGAAGCTCTGCGGCAAGGGACTGGTCGTCAGGGGCGTAGTCGACCTCCGGAGCTGCGTCGGCCTCCGGGACTACGTCGGTGTCGGGGTCTACCGAGAGAGAAGAGGGGGAGGAAACAAATAAATACACAACAATATTGCAACACAGAGCATGCTATGCCTAAGATGCAGTGCCGGGTTGCCTAAAGATTTGTCTAAGTCATTTTAGTTATTTTTGGATTTAAGTTGGATTCATTAACCGATGAATATATGTGCACTACTCATATACCGGAATCGGGCTAAAAGTTACGGGTTCTCCTACGTAGGGGGTTCCGACATGGAAACAGGCAACACGATTAGATTCGTCTTGTCGTTCTGATCAACTTTCATGTTTTAAGTTTTTCAATCTGAGCTACGGTTTAAAAGTTATGAATTTTCAAAGATTTAAACATTTCTAGAATTTATATAATACTAACAGAAAAGGAATTATTATGTCAGCATGACAGGAAGATGATGTCAGCAGGTCAAGTGGTCGCTTGACCAGTCAAACCTGACCTGTGGGTCCAGTGGGACCCACATGTCAGTGACAGTGGCTTTAACAGGGAATTATTTTAACTAAACTGAGTTATTTAGCAGGTAGGCCCCACCTGCCATAGACTAATTAGCTAAACTAATTAGTTTTAATTATTAAAACATTTTAATTAAACTAAACATGCGGTGGGGCCCGCTTGTCAGTGACTGGGGCCGCCCATTCAGCACAGTTAACCACGGTCAACGTGGTCAGCTGGGGCAAGGGGCCCCACTTGCAGTGACCCAGGGGCGGGCCCCAGGTGTGCCACGTGGATGGCCGGCGCCGGAGTTGCTCTGGTGGCCCAGAACACGGCGGCGCGTGCGGGAGGACCTCGGGTTTCGCCGTCCGGCGACCAAAACAACGGCGGTTGGTTGCGCTCGAACGGCAACAGCATTCCGCGTCGATCTGTGGCATGAGCGTGAGCTAAAACAGCCGCGAACGATCGCTAGGACCTCACCGACAGCGAGGCGTTTCAGGCATTGTCGGATTCGATGATATACAGGGCGGCGGAGCGAGCTAGCTGGCGTAGCAGAGCCCTACGCGCGTGTTGATCTCGACCACGAGCTCGAATGAGCTCAACGGTGAATGGGGCCACGACGATGAGCTCGACGGCAGCGCTCGGTACGGCCATAAGCGGAGCGGCGAGCTACGGGCGCGGCTGGTCAAAGGAGAAGGGGGAGTAGGTGACGGAGCTCACCAAGTGGCACGCTAAAGGCCCTCGAAAGCTTAGGAGCTGCAGAGAAGGTCGCCGAAGCCGAGGAAGGGCTGCGGCAATTGGAGATGGGGACGGAGGAATTCCGGTGCTGCGGTGCCTCCAAGCTCCAGCTGCGGCCTCTAGGCGATGAGGAAGACGAGGACGAAGATGACGGACACGTCGGCGAGGCGACACGGTAGCCGTGGCCGCGGAGAGGTGCGAGGCGCGGCGGCGATCGCGTCGGCCTCGACAGATCTGAAGGGGGAGAAGGGCGGAGCGAGAGAGGGGAGAGGGGGAAATGAAGGAGGAGGACCAGGGGGAGTCCACGGGCTTCGGCCTTATCCTTCCCTGGATCGGTGGCGTCGGCGTGTTGACGAATGACTGGAGCAGCGCGCGGCGACCACGGCGCGGGTGACACGGCGATGAGAAGGACGATGACTGTAGCGGTGCAGGCTGGGCTGCCTGGGCCTGTCACTGTGCACTAAGGCCCAGTCAGTCCAGGCCTTTTTCCTTTCTTTTTTTATTTTCTTCTCTGTTTTATGTTTTTATTTCTGTTTTGCTAATTGTTTAGCCTCTAAACTACTTTCGTAAAATGTGAGACTTGGTCCAAATGTTACATTGCAATATTACCTGCCACCAAAAACTTGTTTGGGTAAAATACAATTTCATTTGTATATTGGGTTATTTAAAATGGATTAACATGTGTTGTTTGACTACTGTTTTAGGTTGTTAGAATCACTTAAGTATTTTAGGTGATGTTGTTTTCCTAAACATAATTAGAAATAGATTATTTACTATTTAATGAATATTTTAGTTTCTGATTTGAACAACTTTTAATTTTCACTTTGAATTTGAATTTCAATGTGAATTGGAATTGGAAATGAGATATGATGCAATGATGATCAAGCATAGTTAATCATGGTGACTTGGCATGATCAGAGGGTGATCACTATGTTGTGAGGCTGGGGATGTTACAAATCTACTCCACTATAAGAAATCTTGTCCTGAGATTTAAGTGGGGAAGTGAAGGGTAACTTCGGGAGAACTGACCCTTGTAGGGTTAATTATCTGGTGAACAATTCAGGGAATGCGTCAGGAAGTATCTCTCGAGTTGAAACTTAAGAAACATCGAGAGCAAAGTATGAAGGTACCATAAGAAGTTTCAAGCGAATGGACAAACGATCGATACCTGAACAGAGTGTGAGAAGTGGGTCCAGAGCATCGGGAATAGACAAATTCTCGGAGGTTGACTCGTGATAACCCACAAAGTCAATTGCAAAGAATATTTCGGAATCAGGGATATACAGGAGAGTCAGGTTCCAATCCTGTGGAACTGTAGGGGGTGTTGATCAAAAGTAGGGAGAACGGTGACATCTTACCGGTCACGACAACAAGGTATGTCAGACAATAGCCTATCAGTTATGTCGGCGACAACATCGGTACCAAGGGCGAGGGACGAAGAGAACCATTTTCCTGCTCGTAAGAACGAGGCGGACCAATAAGGCAAAGTTCTCGTCCATCGGTGGTTACTGGAATGTCATCAACAATAGTAACAGGGTCTTTCTGACAGAGTTGTAGACCGAGACGTTTCCATAAGCAGAGAGTTAATACTGCTTAGGTCATATAGATCACAAGAAAGGTTAAACAAACCAATGGAAAGGAAAATGAATTTATCAGATTAAACAGATCAATGGAAAGGAAAATGTGTTTTCTCATAAGAACTAGGAGCATGTCCTTCCCATGGAAAGGTGGATCATGATGTACATGATAGGACAGCAAGTTCAAAAAGAGTTTAGTTAAAGGGGCGAGGGAAGATTCATGATATTACCCATACAACGGTGTTTGGATAATTGATGAAGAGACATGCAGCATCGCGTTTTCACTGTTCTCAATGATTTTCGGAATGCCATAGTCATGCTCCGAGGTAGCGATAACATGGTGTGTCAAGTAAGGGTTGGATCGAATAATCACAAGAGATACAAAGGAACGCTTCCAAGATTATCTCGGAATGCAAGGAATAACCAAACACAACCAGGTATGTGTTGGCAGAAAGTCAAGATGACATCTCTGAAGAAGCCAAAGTGTTGACGGGGATCACAACAAATTTTGTCGAGAGACTTTATGAAGTTTCCATCGAGCAGCAACGACATCAAGCAAAAGGAATGATGAAGCGAAGGCTATTGGATCCACGGATACGACACAAGCTCGAAATCAAGCTTGTTGCTTGAGGTGAAATGATAAGATGGGGAAGATCGAGTTAAAAGTTGGCATGATGAAAATATAATCGATCAGGCTAGGAATGATGTGATGGGGTAATAAACTTCCCAGTAACAAATACTAGGGGTTATACCGGAAGGTAAATCGGAGTAGAGTTGGACAGGGGAAATGATTTGCAGAGGATAAATATTTTAACTTATCCAGGAAATGGAATCAAGGAGGAATATGGTCGGAACCTCGATTGCAAAGAATTACTTTATAGATACAAGATGAACTTGTACCTAGGAAATAATTATTTTTACGAGCAGCTTCCATGATAAGTTCTACATTGGGTCCATGGGCATGAACACAAAGGTTCAAGGTCGACTCCCACTTCTTCAATGAACAACTTCTCATTCACTGCTCTCTGTTAAGAATGTTTAGAGTTTGAAAGTTTAACTGGTGGAATACCAGAAGGTATGGCACAAGAAGACTTTTGGGTTCTCTTAGATAGCGAAGGCATAGACACAACCCATAGGGGCATTTTACGGATCTATACCACACGCTTATAGAAGCAACAGTCAACATCTCAAAATAGGATATGGACGAAAAGAATTAAATGATACCACATTGCCGAAGGCAATTGTAACAGGGGAAGAACTCACAAGGATAGAAGATGAAGGACATTGTCGGGTAATAATACAACAAAAGATCAGGTGGTCGGCAAAGGATCTGATGGGAGTATCGGTACTCAACCAGAAGAAGACTGCAAAGGCATCGGTTCAGGGAAACATTTGAATAAGTCGAAGCTTTAAATATGAAGGGTTTTCGGTACCAAAATCGGGGGATCAGAGGCAGACACTCTGATCAAAAGATGAGTAAGTTGGATCGAGTTGGACGGACAATCAATTGCATCTTGATTGGTCGAGAACCAGCTCATGTCCAGAATGACGTCTGAGCCGGAAGAATGAATTAGTAGGAAAGAGTTGATGATCGCGAGTATTCGCACACTTGTTGAATCAATGGGATCAAAATGATAGTGTCAAGGGATGTCAACAAGGATTACTTGACATATGGAACTATCCATAATGCAAGCAGATCAGAAAAATATCAAAAGCAGTAGGCTGCAGGGGATTTTTGGGAGATCGGAAAGCAATATGAAATATTTCAGGAACACAAGAACAACTGGGGATGGACGGATCCCCAGTAATATGAGGGGTTAACCGCAGTGCGAAAGAAGCTGAACGGCAGTAGGCTCAAAGGATTCCCGGATTAATGAGGAGTATTTCGGGGTATCTCATACATAAAGGAGTAACTGGGAATGAGGATACAAATGGCAAGGAAGTGCAGTTATTCATAGTGATTATCGGTGGTAAGGATTTGCAATGACTAAGGGCACAAGGATCTCGGTTAACGTCGAGGAGTATCTTCAGAATCTTCTGATGAAGCAGACGGTCATCTGTAGTGAAGGGGCTCTTCGGGAGGAAGTGGTTACGAGAACCTAGTGTTGGAGTTAGCAAAATCATTAACCCGAATAGAAGAGAGATCAGAGTCCCAGAGTAAAGACGAGGAATAAAAGATCCTAATACCACCCAATTGGCGACGTGGGCCCGTAAGCCACACAGCCAAGTTAGTAAAACAGTTTTTGGTTACTAGCCTCAACTTCGGCCAAGGAGTTGGAAAGGGGGATTCCTATAGGCAGTCAGCTCTGATACCAACCTGTGACGACCCCGGCTTAATCGTGCACTAACCATACACGCAAATGCACACGATCAAGCCTAAGGACTCACTTGAAGATATCACAACACAACTCTAAAACATAAATAAAGTCATACAAGCTTTATATTGTTGGGGAACATAGCATGCAATTTCAAAAAAATTCCTACGCTCACGCAAGATCTATCGAGGAGATGCATAGCAACGAGAGGGGGAGAGTGTGTCCACGTACCCTCGTAGACCGAAAGCGGAAGCGTTAGCTTAACGTGGTTGATGTTGTCGAACGTCTTCGCGATCCAACCGATCAAGCACCGAACGTACGGCACCTCCGAGTTCAGCACACGTTCAGTTCGATGACGTCCCTCGAACTCTTGATCCAGCAAAGTGCCAAGGGAGAGTTTCATCAGCACGACGGCGTGGTGACGGTGATGGTGATGTGATCCGCGCAGGGCTTCGCCTAAGCACTACGACAATATGACCGGAGGAGTAAACTGTGGAGGGGGGCACCGCACACGGTTAAGAGAATAACTGATGTGTTCTAGGGTGCCCCCTGCCCCCGTATATAAAGGAGGGGAGGAGGAGGCCGGCCACCAAAGGGGGCGCGCCATGGGGGGGAGTCCTACTAGGACTCCACTCCTAGTAGGATTCGGCCCCCCCACTTTTCCTTTCTCCGGAGGTGGAAAGAGGGAAGGAAAGGGAGAGGGAGAAGGAAAGGGGGCGCCACCCCCTTCCCTAGTCCAATTTGGCCTCCTCCCTTGTGGGGGGCGCACCAGCCCCTTGTGGGCTGGTTAGCCTCCATCCTGTGGCCCATATGGCCAATATCTTCCACCGGGGGGTTCCGGTAACCCCTCCGGTACTCCGGTATGTACCCGATACACTCCGGAACCCTTCCGGTGTCCGAATACTACCTTCCAATATATCAATCTTTACCTCTCGACCATTTAGAGACTCCTCGTCATGTCCGTGATCTCATCCGGGACTCCGAACAATCTTCGGTCACCAAAACACATAACTCATAATACAAATCGTCATCGAACGTTAAGCGTGCGGACCCTACGGGTTCGAGAACTATGTAGACATGACCGAAACATATCTCCGATCAATAACCAATAGCGGAACTGGGATGCTCATCTTGGCTCCTACATATTCTATGAAGATCTTTATCGGTCAAACCGCACAACAACATACGTCATTCCCTTTGTCATCGGTATGTTACTTGCCCGAGATTTGATCGTCGGTATCATTATACCTAGTTCAATCTCATTACCGGCAAGTCTCTTTACTCGTTCCGTAATGCATCATCCCATAACTAACTCATTAGTCACATTGCTTGCAAGGCTTATAGTGATGTGCATTACCGAGAGGGCCTAGAGATACCTCTCTGATACTCGGATTGACAAATCCTAATCTCGATCTATGCCAACCCAACAAACACCTTCGGAGACACCTGTAGAGTATCTTTATAATCACGCAGTTACATTGTGACGTTTGATAGCACACAAGGTGTTCCTCCTGTATTCGGGAGTTGCATAATCTCATAGTCAGAGGAATATGTATAAGTCATGAAGAAAGCAATAGCAATAAAACTTAACGATCATTATGCTAAGCTAACGGATGGGTCTTGTCCATCACATCATTCTCCTAATGATGTGATCCCATTCATCAAATGACAACACATGTCTATGGTTAGGAAACTTAACAATCTTTGATTAACGAGCTAGTCTAGTAAAGGCATACTAGGGACACTGTGTTTTGTCTATGTATTCACACATGTATCAAGTTTCCGGTTAATACAGTTCTAGCATGAATAATAAACATTTATCATGATATAAGGAAATATAAATAACAACTTTATTATTGCGTCTAGGGCATATTTCCTTCAGTCTCCCACTTGCACTAGAGTCAATAATCTAGTTCACATCGCCATGTGATTTAACACCAATAGTTCACATCTTTATGTGATTAACACCCATAGTTCATATCGCCATGTGACCAACACCCAAAGGGTTTACTAGAGTAAATAGTCTAGTTCACATTGCCATGTGATTAATACCCAAAGAGTATTAAGGTGTGATCATGTTTTGCTTGTGAGAGAAGTTTAGTCAACGGGTCTGCCACATTCAGATCCGTACGTATTTTGCAAAATTTCTATATTTACAATGCTCTGCATGGAGCTACTCTAGCTAATTGCTCCCACTTTCAATACGTATCCAGATTGAGACTCAGGGTCATCTGGATCGGTGTAAAAGCTTGCATCGACGTAACTCTTTACGATGAACTCTTCATCACCTCCATAATCGAGAAACATTTCCTTAGTCCTCTAAGGATAATTTTTGACCGCTGTCTAGTGATCTATTCGTGGATCACTATTGTACCCCCTTGACAAACTCATGGCAAGGTACACAACAGGTTTGGTACACAGCATGGCATACTTTATAGAACCTATGGCTGAGGCATAGGGAATGACTTTCATTCTCTCTCTATCTTCTGTCGTGGTCATGCTTTGAGTCTTACTCAACTTTATACCTTAAATACAGGCAAGAACTCTTTCTTTGACTGATCCTTTTTGAACTCCTTCAAAACTTTGTCAAGGTATGTGCTTTGTGAAAGTCCTATTAAGTGTCTCGATCTACCCCTATAGATCTTGATGCCCAATATATAAGCAGCTTCAATGAGGTCTTTCATTGATTTTTTTTATTCAAGTATCCTTTTATGCTATCCAGAAATTCTATATCATTTCCAATCAACAATATGTCATCCACATATAATATTAGAAATGCTATAGAGCTCCCACTCACTTTCTTGTAAATACAGGCTTCTCCAAAAGTCTGTATAAAACCATATGCTTTGATCACCTTATCAAAGTGTATATTCCAACTCCGAGATGTCTGCACTAGTCCATAGATGGATCGCTGGAGTTTGCGCACTTTGTCAGCACTTTTAGGACCGACAAAACCTTCTGGTTGCATCATATACAACTCTTCTTTAAGAAATCCATCAAGGAATGCAGTTTTGACATCTATTTGCCAGATTTCATAAAATGCGGCAATTGCTAACATGATTCGGACAGACTTAAGCATCGCTATGAGTGAGAAAATCTCATCGTAGTCAACACTTTGAACTTGTCAAAAACCTTTTGTGACAAGTCAAGCTTTGTAGATAGTAACACTACCATTAGCGTCCGTCTTCCTCTTGAAGATCCATTTATTCTTAATGGCTTGCCGATCATCGGGCAAATCCACCAAAGTCCACAATTTGTTCTCATACATGGATCCTATCTCAGATTTCATGGCCTCAAGCCATCTGTCGGAATCTGGGCTCATCATAGCTTCTTCATAGTTCGTAGGTTCGTCATGGCCTAGTAACATGACTTCCAGAATAGGATTACCATACCACTCTGGTGCGGAACGTACTCTGGTTGACCTACGATGTTCGGTAGTAACTTGATCTGAAGTTTCGTGATCATCATCATTAGCTTCCTCACTAATTGGTGTAGGCATCACGGGAACTGTTTTCTGTGATAAGTTATTCTCCAATTCGAGAGAAGGTACAATTACCTCATCAAGTTCTACTTTCCTCCCACTCACTTCTTTCGAGAGAAACTCCTTCTCTAGAAAGGATCCATTCTTAGCAACAAAGATCTTGCCTACGGATCTGTGATAGAAGGTGTACCGAACAGTTTCTTTTGGGTATCCTATGAAGACGCACTTCTCCGATTTAGGTTCGAGCTTATCAGGCTGAAGCTTTTTCACATAAGCATCGCAACCCCAAACTTTAAGAAACGACAGCTTAGGTTTCTTGCCAAACCACAGTTCATACGGTGTCATCTCAATGGATTTAGATGGCGCCCTATTTAACGTGAATGCAGCTGTCTCTAATGCATAACCCCAAAACGATAGTTGTAAATCGGTAAGAGACATCATAGATCGCACCATATCTAATAAAGTACGGTTACGACGTTCGGACACACCATTACACTATGGTGTTCCAGGTGGCGTGAGTTGCAAAACTATTCCACATTGTTTTAAATGAAGACGAAACTCGTAACTCAAATATTTGCCTCCGTGATCAGATCATAGAAACTTTATTTTCTTGTTACGATGATTTTCCACTTCACTCTGAAATTCTTTGAACTTTTCAAATGTTTCAGACTTGTGTTTCATTAAGTAGATATACCCATATCTGCTTAAATCATCTGTGAAGGTCAGAAAATAACGATACCCGCCGCGAGCCTCAACACTCATCGGACCGCATACATCGGTATGTATTATTTCCAATAAGTCATTGGCTCGCTCCATTGTTCCGGAGAATGGAGTTTTAGTCATCTTGCCCATGAGGCATGGTTCGCAAGTATCAAATGATTCATAATCAAGTGATTCCAAAATCCCATCTCCATGGAGTTTCTTCATGCGCTTTACACCAATATGACCTAAACGGCAGTGCCACAAATATGTTGCACTATCATTATCAACTTTACATCTTTTGGCATCAATATTATGAATATGTGTATCACTATGATCGAGATTCAATAAACCATTTATATTGAGTGTATGACCATAGAAGGTTTTATTCATGTAAACAGAACAACAATTATTCTCTGACTTAAATGAATAACCGTATCGCAATAAACATGATCCAATCATATTCATGCTCAACGCAAACACAAAATAACATTTATTTAGGTCCAACACTAATCCCGAAGGTAGAGGGAGTGTGCGATGGTGAACTTATCAACCTTGGAATCACTTCCAACACACATCGTCACCTCGTCATTAACTAGTCTCTGTTCATTTTTCAACTCCTGTTTTGAGTTAATAATGTTAGCAACTGAACCGGTATCAAATACCCACAGGCTACTATGAACACTAGTAAAATACACATCAATAACATGTATATCAAATATGCCTTTGTTCACTTTGCCATCCTTCTTATCCGCCAAGTATTTGGGGCAGTTCCGCTTCCAGTGACCATTTCCTTTGCAGTAGAAGCACTCAGTTTTAGGCTTAGGTCCAGACTTGGGTTTCTTCCCGGGAGTAGCAACTTGCTTGCTATTCTTCTTGAAGTTCCCTTTCTTGCCCTCGCCCTTTTTCTTGAAACTAGTGGTCTTGTCAACCATCAACACTTGATGCAATTTCTTGATTTCTACCTTCGCCGATTTCAGCATCGCGAAGAGCTTGGGAATCGTTTTCGTCATCCCTTGCATATTATAGTTCATCACGAAGTTCTAGTAACTTTGTGATAGTGACTAGAGAAATCTGTCAATCACTATCTTATCTGGAAGATTAACTCCCACTTGATTCAAGCGATTGTAGTACCCAGACATTCTGAGCACATGCTCACTAGCTGAGCTATTGTCCTCCATCTTGTAGGCAAAGTACTTGTCAGAGGTCTCATACCTCTCGACACGGGCATGTGTCTGAAATACCAATTTCATCTCTTTGGAACATCTCATATGCTCCGTGGCGTTCAAAACATTTTTGAAGTCCCGGTTCTAAGCCGTAAAGCATGGTGCACTAAACTATCAAGTAGTCATCATATCGAGCTTGCCAAACGTTCATAACGTCTGCATCTACTCCTGCAATAGTTCTGTCACCTAGCGGTGCATCAAGGTTATAATTCTTCTGTGCAGCAACGAGGATATTCCTCAGATCACGGACCCAGTCCGCATCATTGCTACTATCATCTTTCAACTTAGTTTTCTCTAGGAACATATAAAAAAATAAAACAAGGGAGCTATACACGAGCTATTGATCTGCAACATAATTTGCAAATACTACCAGGACTAAGTTCATGATAAATTAAGTTCAATTAATCATATTACTTGAGAACTCCCACTTAGATAGACATCCCTCTAGTCATCTAAATGATCACGTGATCCATATCAATTAAACCATGTCCGATCATCACGTGGGATGGAGTAGTTTTCAATGGTGAACATCTCTATGTTGATCATATCTACTATATGATTCACGTTCGACCTTTTGGTCTTAGTGTTCCGAGGCCATATCTGCATATGCTAGGCTCGTCAAGTTTAACCCGAGTATTCCGCACGTGCAAAACTGTCTTGCACCCGTTGTATGTGAACGTAGAGCTTATCACACCCGATCATCACGTGGTGTCTTGGCACGATGAACTGTCACAACGGTGCATACTCAGGGAGAACACTAATGCCTTGAAATTTAGTGAGGGATCATCTTATAATGCTACCGCCGTACTAAGCAAAATAAGATGCATAAAGATAAACATCACATGCAATCAAAATATGTGACATGATATGGCCATCATCATCTTGTGCCTTTGATCTCCATCTCCAAAGCACCGTCATGATCTCCATCGTCACCGGCTTGACACCTTGATCTCCATCATAGCGTCGTTGTCGTCTCGCCAACTATTGCTTCTACGACTATCGCTACCACACAGTGATAAAGTAAAGCAATTACATGGCGATTGCATTTCATACAATAAAGCGACAACCATAAGGCTCCTGCCAGTTGCCGATAACTTTTACAAAACATGATCATCTCATTCAATAATGTATATCACATCATGTCCTGACCATATCACATCACAACATGCCCTGCAAAAACAAGTTAGACGTCCTCTACTTTGTTGTTGCAAGTTTTACGTGGCTGCTACGTGCTTCTAGCAAGAACCGTTCTTACCTACGCATCAAAACAACAACGATTTTTCGTCAAGTGTGCTGTTTTAACCTTTAACAAGGACCAGCCGTAGTCAAACTTGATTCAACTAAAGTTGGAGAAATAGACACCAGCCAGCCACTTGTGTGCAAAGCACGTCGGTAGAACCAGTCTCTTGAACGCGGTCATGTAATGTCGATCCAGGCTGCTTCATCCAATAATACCGCTGAATCAAAGTAAGATGTTGGTGGTAAGCAGTATGACTATTATCACCCACAACTCTTTGTGTTCTACTCGTGCATATCATCTAAGCATAGACCTGGCTCTGATACCACTGTTGGGGAACATAGCATGCAATTTCAAAAAAAATCCTACGCTCACGCAAGATCTATCTAGGAGATGCATAGAAACAAGAGGGGGAGAGTGTGTCCACGTACCCTCGTAGACCGAAAGCGGAAGCGTTAGCTTAACGCGGTTGATGTTGTCGAACGTCTTCGCGATCCAACCGATCAAGCACCGAACGTACGGCACCTCCGAGTTCAGCACACATTCAGCTCGATGACGTCCCTTGAACTCTTCATCCAGCAAAGTGTCGAGGGGGAGTTTCGTCAGCATGACGGCGTGGTGACGGTGATGGTGATGTGATCCGCGCAGGGCTTCGCCTAAGCACTACGACAATATAACCGGAGGAGTAAACTGTGGAGGGGGGCACCGCACACGGTTAAGAGAATAACTAATGTGTTCTAGGGTGCCCCCTGCCCCCGTATATAAAGGAGGGGAGGAGGAGGCTGGCCACCAAAGGGGGCGCGCCATGGGGGGGAGTCCTACTAGGACTCCACTCCTAGTAGGATTCACCCCCCCCCCCACACTTTTCCTTTCTCTGGAGGTGGAAAGAGGGAAGGAGAGGGAGAGGGAGAAGGAATGGGGGGCGGCACCACCTTCCCTAGTCCAATTTGGCCTCCTCCCTTGTGGGGGGCACACCAGCCCCTTGTGGGCTGGTTAGCCTCCCTCCCATGGCCCATATGGCCCATATCTTCCACCGGGGGGTTCCGGTAACCCCTCCGGTACTCCGGTATGTACCCGATACACTCCGAAACCCTTCCGGTGTCCGAATACTACCTTCCAATATATCAATCTTTACCTCTCGACCATTTTGAGACTCCTCATCATGTCCGTGATCTCTTCCGGGACTCCAAACAATCTTCGGTCACCAAAACACATAACTCATAATACAAATCGTCATCAAACGTTAAGCGTGCGGACCCTACGGGTTCGAAAACTATGTAGACATGACCAAGACATATCTCCGATCAATAACCAATAGCGGAACCTGGATGCTCATATTGGCTCCTACATATTCTACGAAGATCTTTATCGGTCAAACCGCACAACAACATAAGTCATTCCCTTTGTCATCGGTATGTTACTTGCCCGAGATTCGATCGTCGTTATCATTATACCTAGTTCAATCTCGTTACCGGCAAGTCTCTTTACTCGTTCCGTAATGCATCATCCCATAACTAACTCATTAGTCACATTGCTTGCAAGGCTTATAGTGATGTGCATTACCGAGAGGGCCCAGAGATACCTCTTCGATACTCGGAGTGACAAATCCTAATCTCGATCTATGCCAACCCAACAAACACCTTCGGAGACACCTGTATAGTATCTTTATAATCACCCAGTTACGTTGTGACGTTTGATAGCACACAAGGTGTTCCTTCGGTATTCGGGAGTTGCATAATCTCATAGTCAGAGGAATATGTATAAGTCATGAAGAAAGCAATAGCAATAAAACTTAACGATCATTATGCTAAGCTAACGGATGGGTCTTGTCCATCACATCATTCTCCTAATGATGTGATCCCGTTCATCAAATGACAGCACATGTCTATGGTGAGGAAACTTAACCATCTTAGATTAACGAGCTAGTCTAGTAGAGGCATACTAGGGACACTGTGTTTTGTATATGTATTCACACATGTATCAAGTTACCGGTTAATACAATTCTAGCATGAATAATAAACATTTATCATGATATAAGGAAATATAAATAACAACTTTATTATTGCCTCTAGGGCATATTTCCTTCATATATTACAAGCCAGGGCCTCGAGGGCTCGAATACATAGCTCGATGGCATACAAGTGTCAGCGGAAGCATCAGATATCTGGGTACAGATATAACAGAGTTACAGATAGGCCTTTAGAAAGGCGGGGTAAATAAAATCCTATGATCGAAAGGTGTAGGCCTCCTACCTAGGACCCTCCGAACCTACTCCTGGTCATCGGTCGGCTCCTCGTAGTAGTACTCGCAGGGAGGGTAGTAGTAGTAGTCGTAGTCGTCAACATGGTCGGCGGTCTCAGGGGCTCCGCCATCTGTTTGCGTCAAAAGGATATGGGAAGAAAAAGAAAGCAAAGCAAACGTGAGTACTCATCCGAAGTACCCAGTAAGTAAGGATCTACACTACATATGCAACATTTTCAAAGGAGGGCTGTATATGTGGACTGGGCTGCAGAAATGCCAGAATAGAGGGAAAGCCTAGTCCTATCGAAAACTAGCATCCTCATCGTCTTCAGCGGTCTTGCAGCATTAGAATAGTGCAGAATAACATAATGTAAAGTAACAGTAGTATCATCAACCTTGCCCAGAGATTCTTCCTCGACTCCCTGCAAGAAAGCAATCCCAGAGCCATACTATCCATTTCATTTCAAGTCACCAGTTCTAGTTGTACCGATCGGGATACAACTCCGAGTGTCCGTTACCGTAGGACAGGCTATCGATAGATTAGTTCTTCCCTCCAGGGGTGCACCAACTTACCCACCACGCTTGCTTAACTCTAGCCGGACACACTTTCCTGGGTCATGCCCGGCCTCGGCCAAACGATACGCCGCAACCTGACCAAAAACTTAACAGAGAGGTCAGCACGCCGAACTAAACTATGCCCCAGGGGTCTTGGGCCATCGCCCCGGGAACTCCTGCATGTTGCGTCAGGTGGCCGAAAGCAGACCTAGCCCCCTTAATACAAGCGCGGGCTTAACCAGTCCAATTCGGTGCGTGCCGCTCAGTCGCCGACGTCTATTAAGCTCTGGCTGAAGTATACGACGCAGAACGCCCATACTATGCCCACGTGATGGTTAGTGCTATCAGGCCAGAGGCCCCTCGGATCAAATATCCAAACCGTTAGTGTGTTGGTAGTGCGGTAATGAGCAGAGACTCACGAAGGATGTGACCC
Organism: Thinopyrum elongatum; assembly: GCA_011799875.1. Classification (NCBI taxonomy): domain Eukaryota; kingdom Viridiplantae; phylum Streptophyta; class Magnoliopsida; order Poales; family Poaceae; genus Thinopyrum; species Thinopyrum elongatum. The sequence continues at coordinate 547,379,264 of CM022300.1, read as the reverse complement.
CGTCGCCCATCTCGAGGACTTGCGGCAAGGACTAAGAATGCCCAGCCACGCCTCGTATTCATCTCTCGGGCAAGCTCTAGGTCAACCCGTCTCCACATCACTTCGCAAATATGCTCGCGCGGGTACCCCTCAGGGCCAACCCGTCTTTAGCCAGTTTAATCAGTATCAACATTAATGTAAAGGCATCCGTGTGGCTACCATATCAAGAAGGAATCCGAGGCATCACCCTCGTAGGATTCCCACCTGACGTAAACATCAAGGTGAACGAAGGAGGAGTCACCCTCGAGGTCACTCTTGAGGAGTTGCGCGACGGTGTCGTTATCGGGGGTGGTGTAGGAGGAATCACCCTCGCTGACCACGACCGATTAACTAACCTACAAGGTTATCATCAGAAGTGCTGACGAGGTTTCACCCTCGGCACTCGATAGTAACCCAGTAGTGTCGGGCAACTAAGGGGAAAGTGATGTGCGGTGCCGGGGCCTGGTCTTCGATCCCATTGATCGGGTCTTCTGATAATCCAGCGGGGCAGTCAGGATAAGTGGGGTCTCTGCTGGGTCTCTACCCAACCTATACTAAACAGTTTAGGATAATCAGGTAGGTAACAATAGCAGGTTACAATAAATAGGCTATGCAGCAGAAATAGGATAACAGCAGCAACAGTAACTTCTAATGCAAGCGTAAGAGAGAAGAGAGTAGGCGATATCGGAATGCTCAAAAAGGGGGGTGCTTGCCGGGAAGCTCTGCGGCAAGGGACTGGTCGTCAGGGGCGTAGTCGACCTCCGGAGCTGCGTCGGCCTCTGGGACTACGTCGGTGTCGGGGTCTACTGAGAGAGAAGAGGGGGAGGAAACAAATAAATACACAACAATATTGCAACACAGAGCATGCTATGCCTAAGATGCAGTGCAGGGTTGCCTAAAGATTTGTCTAAGTCATTTTAGTTATTTTTGGATTTAAGTTGGATTCATTAACCGATGAATATGCACTATTCATATACCGGAATCGGGCTAAAAGTTACAGGTTCTCCTACATAGGGGGTTCCGACATGGAAACAGACGACACGATCAAATTCGTCTCATCGTTCTGATCAACTTTCATGTTTTAAGTTTTTCAATCTGAGCTACGGTTTAAAAGTTATGAATTTTCAAAGATTTAAACATTTCTGGAATTTATATAATACTAACAAAAAAGGAATTATGATGTCCGCATGATAGGAAGATGATGTCAGCAGGTCAACTGGTCGGTTGACCAGTCAAACCTGACCTGTGGGTCCAGTGGGACCCACATGTCAGTGACAGTGGCTTTAACAGGGAATTATTTTAACTAAACTGAGTTATTTAGCAGGTAGGCCCCACCTGCCATAGACTAATTAGCTAAACTAATTAGTTTTAATTATTAAAACATTTTAATTAAACTAAATGTGCGGTGGGGCCCGCTTGTCAGTGACTGGGGCCGCCCAGCCAGCACTAGAAGTGACCCATCTGGGGCCAGGGCCCCACTAGAAGCGACCCAGGGGCGGGCCCCAGGTGTGCCACGTGGATGGCCGGCGCCGGAGTTGCTCCGGTGGCCCAGAACGCGGCGGCGTATGCGGGAGGACCTCGGGTTTCTTCGTCCGGCGACCAAAACGACGGTGGCTGGTCGCGCTCGAACGGCAACAGCATTCCGCGTCAATCTGTGGCACGAGCGTGAGCTAAAACGGCCGCGAACGATTGCTAGGACCTTGCCGGCGGCGAGGCGTTTTGGGCATCGTCGGATTCGACGATATACAGCGCGGCGGAGCAAGCTAGCTGGCGCAGCAGAGCCCTACACGCGTGCTGATCTCGACCACGAGCTCGAACAAGCTCAACGGTGAACGGGGCCATAGCGATGAGCTCGACGGCGGCGCTGGGTTCGGCCATAAGCGGAGTGGCGAGCTACGGGCGCGGCAGGTCAAAGGAGAAGGGGGAGTAGGTGACGGAGCTCACCGAGCGGCACGCCGAAGGCCCTCGAAAGCTTAGGAGCTGCAGAGGAGGTCACCGGAGCCGAGGAAGGGCGGCGGCAATCGGAGATGGGGACGGAGGAGTTCTGGCGCTGCGGTGCCTCCAAGCTCCAGCTGCGGCCTCCAGGCGACGAGGAAGACGAGGACGAAGACGACGGACACGTCGGCGAGGCGACACGGTAGCCGTGGCCGCGGAGAGGCGCGGGCGACACGGCGATGAGAAGGACGATGACTGTAGCGGGGCAGGCTGGGCCGGCTGGGCCTGCCACTGTGCACTAAGGCCCAGTCAGTCCAGGCCTTTTTCCTTTCTTTTTTTATTTTCTTCTCTATTTTATGTTTTTATTTCTATTTTGCTAATTGTTTAGCCTCTAAACTACTTTTGTAAAATGTGAGACTTGATCCAAATGTTACAGTGCAATATTACCTGCCATCAAAAACTTGTTCGAGTAAAATACAATTTCATTTGTAGATTGGGTTATTTAAAATGGATTAACATGTGTTGTTTGACTACTGTTTTAGGTTGTTAGAGTCACTTAAGTATTTTAGGTGATGTTGTTTTCCTAAACATAATTAGAAATAGATTATTTACTATTTAATGAACATTTTAGTTTCTGATTTGAACAACTTTTAATTTTCACATTGAATTTGAATTGGAATTGGAATTGGAAATGAGATATGATGCAATGATGATCAAGCATAGTTAATCATGGTGACTTGGCATGATCAGAGGGTGATCACTGTAGTGTGAGGCTGGGGATGTTACAATGATGCCCATTGGATAATCAGACCAAAGCAATGAAGCACCTAGTGTTGGCCAATAAATAGTACATAACTACTCTTGTGCAGTCCATGAAGTGACTATCCAATCTTTCTGTGTCTATTTTCAAATGGCACTACAAGCAGTGGCTATACTCTTCTCTTGTGCAGTTCCAAAAAAATTGAGGTCACTTTGTTTGTTTGCCAAATAGCAACGGGCAGACATCTATTTGCACAAATATCAAGCAGCTAGTTAACATATACCCCACCTTGTATTTTCGGTTTAAACATGTCTCTGCTAGTCGTTTCTGCTTAGCATCTATCATGTTTTGCATTGGATAATTTGATACTGTCATGTTCTGCACTGGACAATTTGGTACTGAATTGATTTGCTGGTATAGAGCAGAAATATAGCGCCTATTCTTCATCAGACCAAGGATATCCATGTTTGTAGTGATGGAAGAGGTGAAATCGATACAACCGAAATTGAGCATCCAATCATCTAATCATGTCCTGCATCACCAATGTAGGTCCACCCTGCCAATAAATTTATATGCAAACCACTAATATTACTATCTAATGACAGTACAAAAACAGTAACAAGATAGTAGCAAACCATGTACCTTGGTAATGAACAGCTCATAGTGCAACCAATTGGATATAACTGTGTCACAGCCCTAGAATAATTGCCTGCAAATAGTTGCATCTGCATCCATGCATCATGTTTAAATTTTTTTAAACTTGAAATGGGGACTGATCAAACCCTAGCACCCCTCTGAAATACTAGGGTCAACTAAAATATTTTTCAATGAACCCAAAATGCCCTTCAGAAAAGTTCATCATTTTTTAGTTGGTTGAAAACCTCTGCCAAAAATGGTGCACATTTTTCTAGGTCATCCTGGATTTTTGAATTAAATCATATTGTACTTGAATTGGAGCTTTAAATGCTATAAAATAATTCACAGCTCCAATAATTCTGAAACTTTATGTGGGGCTTTGGAATAATCCATATTGCATCCAAAATAAATTTCAGAAGCTACAAAAATGATTTGGTTAGCAAACAAAATCCAAAACAACTGCAGAAAAATAGTAAGCAGAAAGATATAAAAAAAAGGAGAGAGAGAGGAACTACCTGGGCTGTCTTACCTGGCAGCCCAACAAACCAGCCCAGCCCACCAGGGGCATAGCTGTCTTCCTCCTCTCGCCAGTAGGCAGAGGGGAAGCAGTGCACGATGCCCACGCGCGCCAGCACGCAGCTGCCTGCCTGGCCCTCGCCAGGTTTTGTCCGTGCGCTGCTGAGATGCCTCGACCCCCTCGTCCATTCCCCTCTCCCTCTGGACGCCCTTCCCCTCCTCTGCTCTCTCCCCGAGCGGAGCTCGCTGACGCCGATCGCCGTACCCGCGCCCACCGGCCACCTTTCGCCACACTAATGTGTTCCCTAGCTTCGTTGTGTCGCCTCCGTCCCCTCCATCGACTCACACGAGCCCAGACACCCTGTGTAGCTGCCGTCATCTTCGTCTTCCTCGTCGGCCATCGGAGATTGCCACCACCGTCCTGCCCGCACCGGGCCTTCCCCATGCCCGCTGAGGCGCTCGTTCGACTCGTTGTCAGCCCTTCTCCGGACCCCCCTATTCTCCGCGTGGTTTTGCCACCGTAGCCACCGATTCTGTCGAGGCCGTGAGCTTCTCGCCGCCGACCATGACGCGGGCGCAGCCACAGACGCTTCCAGTCCCATCCGAACCCGCCAATGCGCTCAGCACGTTCTCAGGAGACGAACGCGCTACCTAGTTCGCCTCGTCGTGGCCCGTAGTGTCAAATCCGTGCATGCATGTACTCCGGCTGCCGCCACGAGCTCGCTTTCGGCGAGCTCCGAGCACCTCCTGCCTCCCGTCGCCTCCCCTGGATGCGGACGAGCATGGGCTGCTCTCCGGTGACCTCAGCCACTGCCCCCGTCGCCTGTAGCGCGGACACCGCCGTGCCCCATGGTCGCCGTCGACGACCTCGCTGGTATGGTTCACCGACCGGTGGGCCCTACTCATCAGGAGATTAGATTAGCGCCTAATCACCCCGCCAAGACACTGACAGGCCGGCCCCACATGCTAATTAACCTCGCGTTAATCCTAGTATAGGTTTAAACTAACCACTGTTAACCCTGTGCCACTGACGTGTGGGTCCCAGCCGTCAGGTTTGACCTCGCTGGCGCTGTTGACCTGCTGACATCATGCGCTCGTCATGCTGACACAGTTAATCATTTTCTGGATTAAAAATAATCCAGGAAATTCCAGAAATAGTTAAAATTTCTAAAAATCATAGAAAATAAACCGTAGCTTAGAATGAAATAATTTATATATGAAAAATGATCAAAAAAATATGAAAAATATGTTTATGCTATGATCATGCATGTTTGAATAAGTTAACCTCACTGATTAGTACAAATGATGATTAGGGCAATCTTTGAAATAACATTTGGAGTTGGAATTTGATCTTGTTTGAATTCCAGTTCAATTAATATGGCTAACCATTGCATTAGGTCAATTCAGTACCTTAACATGTCATGCCATTCATTTGGTTGTGCATTGCATTGAATTGTGTTCCTTCTCTGCTAGCCGATGTTGTTCCTTCTTGATAGCCGACGTTCCCGGCGTTGTGATCATTGTCACTGATGAAGAGAAGTACTATCTTCAGAAGTGTCAGGCAAGCAAACGCCCCCTTGATCACTCCGATACAATCCCACTCTCTCACTCCTGCTCTCTTTACTGCATTAGGACAACAACGATTCAACTGTTACATGTTGCGGTAGTTGAACCCATTCCTTTGCATGGCCTGTCTTTGCCACAGTAACTAATTGAAACCCACTAGCATGAGTAGGAGTTGTTTGAGCCATGATGTGCCTACTCATCCATGCTTGCTTGTCGTGCCTGCTATTGCTTAGAGTTGTGTCAGGTCTGATTCATCGGGGATGAATTGGAATGTGGTGAACATGTTCTACTGTTGAGAGCTAAGTGTGTGAACACGATTTGGTAAAGGTAGCGACGAGAGGCCATGTAGGAGTACATGGTGGGTTGTCTCATTGAAACCGTCCTCAGGAACTGAGTTCTGTGTTTGTGATCCAAGACAGTTACTACCACACATTGGGTTCCGGTAACTCGACCCCTCTCGGCTTATTAATCGCCTCGATCTCTGTCCAGGAGTTGCAAGTAGTTTCTGGTGTTTGTAGGTTGTGTTAGTAGTCTACCAAGTGGCACCCGGTATAGGTGGGCTTGTGTAGGATCAAAAGTATGTCTAGAGGGGGGTGATTAGACTACTTGACCAAATAAAAATCTAGCCTTTTCCAAATTTTAAGTCTTGGCAGATTTTAGCAACTTAGCACAAGTCAAGCAATCAACCTACACATGCAATTCTAAGAGTATAGCAGCGGAATGTAAATCATTGCATATGAAGGTAAAGGGGAGGAGTTTGGAGGGAGAAAACGCAATGTAGACACGGAGATTTTTGGCGTGGTTCCGATAGGTGGTGCTATCGTGCGTCCACCTTGATGGAGACTTCAACCGACGAAGGGTAACGGTTGCGCGAGTCCACAGAGGGCTCCACCCACGAAGGGTCCATGAAGAAGCAACCTTGTCTATCCCACCATGGCCATCGCCCACGAAGGACTTGCCTCACTAGGGTAGATCTTCACGAAGTAGGCGATCTCCTTGCCCGTACAAACTCCTTGGTTCAACTCCACAATCTTGACGTAGGCTCCCAAGTGACACCTAACCAATCTAGGAGACACCACTCTCCAAAAGGTGATAGATGGTGTGTTGATGATGAACTCCTTGCTCTTGTGCTTCAAATGATAGTCTCCCCAACACTCAACTCTCTCTCACAGATTTGGATATGGTGGAAAGATGATTTGAGTGGAAAGCAACTTGGGGAAGGCTAGAGATCAAGATTCTTATGGTTGGATTGGTATATCTTGGTCTCAACACAGGAGTAGGAGGTTCTCTCTCAGAAAATGAATGCTGGAAGTGTAGGCATGTTCTGATGGCTCTCCTCTCGAATGGAGGAAGGGTGGAGGGGTATATATAGCCTCCACACAAAATCTAACCGTTACACACAATTTACCAAACTCGGTGGGACCGAATAGTGAAACTCGGTCAGACTGATTTAGTTCAAAAATGTGAACGTTAGGATTTTCGGTGGGACCGACATGTCAACTCGGTGTGACCGATTTTGTTAGGGTTAGGGCATAACGTAATCTCGGTGAGACCGCTCACATGAACTCGGTGAGACCGATTTCTATAATAGGCAAACAGAGAGTTGGTCAGGCAAACTCGGTGGGACCGGTCGCTCATTTCGGTGAGACCGAAACATTACGAAGAGGAAACAGAGAGTTTGCATTGCAAACTCGGTGGGACCGATCGATCATCTCGGTTAGACCAAAACGTTACGAAGGGAAACAGAGAGTTAGCAATCCCATCTCAGTGACACCGAGATCCCTATCGGTGAGACCAAACTGATTAGGGTTTCTGGCAGTGGCTATGTCAAATGAACTCGGTGGCGCCGGATAGATCAAATCGGTGGGGCCGAGTTTGACTTTTGGTTTGGGACATATGTGGATATGAGAAAGTGGTTGAGGGTTTTGGAGCATAACACTAAGCATTTTGAGCAAGCAAGCCATTAAGCAACACCTCATCCCCTTTTAATAGTATTGGCTTTTCTATGGACTCAATGTGATCTTGGATCACTAAAATGAAAAGAGTAGAGTCTTGAGCTTGAGCCAATATATGTCCTTAGCATTTTGAGGGGTCCACATCTCTAGTCCATGCCATGCCAATCATTGAACTTTCTGAAATGATCATCTTGAAAGAGTATTAGTTCAATGAGCTATATGTTGTTAAGAATTACCAAAACCACCCAGGGATTAGTTGCACTTTCAATCTCCCCCGCTTTGGTAATTGATGACAACATATAGATCAAAGCTTCGACACATGATAATAAGAATGAAGTATATCGTTGCTTTGAGAAGTATGTGATAAGCAAGAGCTCCCCCTAAATTTCTGAATTATTTAAAATTTTCTTTTGAATGCAAATGCAAAATCGATTAGGATCATGGGTTACTCTTCCATGTCACATACATCTTGGTGGAGCGCTCAAAATGATGGAATATGAAAAATATGCACTCATCACCAAGGCAAAGTGAATGATCATACAAGAGAGATAAATAATGTCATCATCCAAGCACAAACATTAATGTAGGATATGATCAAACACATGACCATAAGTATCTCACACACATAGAAATAGAATATCAACCAAGCAAGCACACAAAAAGTAGCAAAGAGAATGGCAAAAAGAAGCAAGCACTCTCTCTCGAAGCCTATGATCTATACACTTTCTCCCCCTTTGGCAACAAGTTACCAAAAAGATTGAAAATGCATAGTGCTATGCATCTCTCTAGGCTTGATCTTCGGGAGGCGGTGTAGAGAGGACTCCAAGAACAAATGCATCTGTTGAGGTTGTTGGAGCTGGTGGAGTTGCAACCGGAGGGGCAACTAAAGCTGTAGCTGCAGGTGCTGACGCAGTAGCTCTTGTATCTGTCACAGGCATTGCTGCAGATCTCTGTGCCCTAGGCACTCTCTGAAAAGCATCTGTGGTAGCTTTCCCTTTCCTCTCTTCAGCTTCTTCTTGGAGCTGCTCAACAGCTGTCTGCATCTCTGTCACCTTCAAGTCCAGATCATAAAACTTTGCTTCAATGATCCTCTCCAGGCTCTCTTGATTCTGAGTCAGGGTGGCCAAACCTTTCTCAATCCTCAAAGGTGCTTGAGTGAGATAGCTAAGTTGATCTTGTTTTGACTTGAGAAAAACTTGAGATGCCTCTTCAACACTTGGCATCTTGGCTGCCTTCTCTGCCTTTGCTTTCTCCCTCTTCTCTTGAGCCTCTACTGATGTAGGATCTTCAGCATCCATGACAACTGTGTTGTCCTCAAATTCAGGTCTCAAGGGAAGGTGTTCTTTATCCAACAAATATGTGCATGTGCCCATCTTGGAGTTGATGAGCATCTGGATGTGTGGAGCATACCCACTTGATCTCTTCTGGTCTGCAGTTGTCCTCTTGATTGTCTCAACAATCAAACTCATCACCTTAAACTTCTGGGGCACATCAAACAACAGAAGCAAATTGATGGAGTGGCCTCTGATCATCCTGTGATCTCCTGATTTGGGCAACAAGGTGTGCCTCAAGATGGTGTTAATAGTGGCCAGTCCAGACAATAGATAATATACAGAGCCTAGCTTGTGAGTCTCCAAGGCTTTGTCAGGAATCTCCTTATACATGTTGGTCATGGAGTTGCGATCTTTCTTTCTCTTGGCATAGACATCTATGTCATCCTCAAGCTCTGTAGGGGCATTGATCAGCTTGGCCCACTCAGCAACTGTTGATTGGTACCTTGTACCTTCAGACATCCATACAATCCTTCCATCTGGATAGAAATGAGCTGTAGAATAGAATTGCATAATGAGCTCATCATTCCACTTGGTAAGCTTCTGACCCACAAAAGTGTCTACTCCATTGAGTGTGAAACTTTCATGTACTCCTGGGAAGTGGTCTACATTATTGTCGATGTATTCCCAGTCTACCCACTTCATGTCACACACTATGGGCTTCTTATCCAAAAGAATTATCTCATAGAAGTCCTGCTGCTCCTTGGCGTGAAATCTATAGTCCACAGAAGTCCTTCTCCTCACAGCATATGGATCTGATTGTCTCCACAATCTGAGACCTGCATCCTTCCTTGCTTTCATATTCTCAGCCAATGGATGATTGTCATCATGGTCAGGGATCTTTGGCTTTAGCTTCCTGAGCACTTGGGCTTCTTCTTCATCTTCCACTTCAGGCACTGGGGCCTTGTTCTTTTCAGCAGCTGGTATGTTTCTTGTGCTTCTCTTTAGTGCAGACTTAGAAGCTTGAGTAGTAGACTTGGGGGCAGTCTTGGGCTTTGCTGAAGTAGCCCCAGACTTGATGGCATCCCCCATCAACTTCTGAGCTTTGGGTGCTGGTGCAGCATCCTCTTCTTCATCTTCTTCTTCATCCTCAGTTAGGTCTCTCATCATAGAGGGTCTGCCAATTACTCCGGCTATTGTCTTCTTGACCCTTTCCTTTCTCTTCTTGCCCTCACCAGTCTCCTCAATAGTTGATTTGGAGGCTTCAAGAGTTGAGGCTCTGGCCTTAGACATGGGCACTCTCTTGGCAGGAGCTTTCTTGTGCAACACATGCTTGGTTGCAGCAGCAGCATATTCCTTTTTCAGCACCTTCTTCTTGGAGCTGACTTCCTCCTCAGCAGCAACATAGTCTTCATCTTCAGAATCAGAATTTCTCTTTCTCCTCTACCTAGTAGTAGCCTTAGGCAGGTTGCTAGGAGTACTTCTGCTGCCATCCTCATAACTGTCAGAGGGACTAGTGCCCTCACTTAGATTCACTTGCTCCTCAGACCTGTTCTGGCTATCACTATGATCAGACATTCTGGCACTGCAAACTGAAAGCTGACCCTGTGAATTGTTATAGATGAGATAGAGTGGATGATCATCACAAAGTGCAGAGATTTTGCAAAACAATTGAGTCAAAAATTTAGTTTTAGTTTTCCATAGAAAGCATTTCAGAGCTACCGATTTGTTAAACTCGGTGCCACTGAAGCAATGTTGGAGTCTGAACTAGTGAGATCGGTCAGACCGAGACACAGTTCGGTGAGTCCGAGATTGCTAGGGTTTCACTGAGAGTTGAACTCGGTCCCACCGATTTGCAACTTTCGGTTAGACCGAAAGTTACAAGTGCAATGGCCTAAGCCAAATCGGTGAGACCGATTTCTACAACTCGGTCGGTCCGAGATGAGTTCGGCGGAAACCTAACCCTAAATTTTCGAATCAAAACTAATCTAAAGGAAGTTTTCGTTGGATAGATTGATCTCATATATATATATATATATATACATATATATTGTGAGCATGTTGCCAAGTTCATACAAGTCGCTCGTACGATAATGAAATCACAGTAAGAATCTAACAACCTCACCGGTTATGCCAAAGGAAGAAAGCCATTTATACACCTCAGTGGGGGATGTAAGGACCGACAGGGATTGAAGAAAGACAACATGGGACAATAATTTTGGCAGAAGTTTTCAAGGTCAGCCTCCTCACACCCGACAAGGTGATATCCTAAACCCTTGTCACCACCTTGTATGCTTGACGACAACAATGATCTCAGTACAAGCAAACGTGAACCGGCTATATATCCTATGACCCGAGTCATGAACAAGGCCAAGCAAAGGACCCAGGCAAACAAAACAATAATGAAGGAGCAAGATCGGAAATACATGTATGATAATTGTTGCAAGCCCAGCATGGTACAGATACCCCGGACAGTCTGTGTCATGGTAATCTCACGTCAGATGCCAGGGGGTGGCTTGTCATGGGTGGAGCCAAGAGGATGTCGTCGGGCCCTGGAAGCGGGAGTGAGCACGAGGTATATCGCACACGAGACGTACCCAGGTTCGGGGCTCTCCGGAGAGATAACACCCCTAGTCCTGCTCTACGGGGTCTCCGCATGATGACTATGATTAAGAGTGTACAAGGTTGCTCCTTGAGCTGTGTTGCTAGAGGAGGAAGATGGGTAGAGCTACCTCTCTTCTCCTAGCTATGGGGGTATATGGGAATGTCGTGGGGATAGACCACAGGTAGCCTCATCCATACCCCTTAGCATTTCAAGAAATCGGGGCTAGCAAAGCCCCTCACGCCTTCCGGACACACGGCCGGCTCCTTGGGCCGGCTGGGCCCAAGCGGCCGGCTCCCAAAAGACGGAGCACTCTTAGGAGGCAGCTTCGGGGGAGGCCGGCTCCCAGCAGACGGACCCTCCTCCCCTCGGAGTTTGCACTCACCTGCTCTGACGAGACGGAGCGTGGCTACAGGGCCACCCTCTCCCCTAAATCCCGGAGGGGCATGGCTACAGTGCGAGATGACCAAACGGTCACATACCTGCCAGGTGCAGGACTGTAGCCATACAACCCTCAGCATGGCTCTCGTCAGCAAGGGCCATGCTACAACAAAAGGCAATCAGTACGGCCCGCAGGCGGCGGGCCCTACCTGTCCGTGAACTCCCAGAAGATGGCGCATTCCTGGAAGGCGGCTTCGGGGGCAGGACGGCCTCCAATAGGCGGCCCTCCCCTTCCCTCGAAGTCCGCACTCACCTGCTCCGACGAGATGGAGCATGGCTATAGTGTGCGCTGACCAAGCGGCCACCAACCCGTCTGACGGCGGTACTGTAGCCATACGACTCCTGACGAGGCCTCCGTCCTCAAGTACAAAGCTATAGCAAAAGGCAATCAGTATGGCCCGCAGGCGGAGGGCCCTACTTGTCGGCCATATTCTCGGCAGCCGGCGGGGCCCACCAAGCGGCGGGCCCCAGCAGCCAGCGGAGAACCCGGCGACCTTAGACACTGACGTACGGGTCCTACACCCGGACGTATTACCATTGTACCCCTGGGGGTTTGGCCTATAAAATCCCCCAGGGCTCACCCATGCAAAGGGTTCAGCCCTCATTCCACCATACACCATAGCTAGGAGAAGAGAGCTAGTCTTGCCCTTCTTCTTCCTCCAGCAACACAGCTCAAGGAGCAATCTTGTACACCATTTGATCATAGTCATCATGCGGAGACCCCGCAGAGCAGGACTAGGGGTGTTATCTCCCTGGAGAGCCCCGAACCTGGGTACGTCTCATGTGCGATCGAGCTCGTGTTCACTCCCGCTTCCAGGGCCGACGACGTCCTCTTGGCTCCACCCATAATAAGCCACCCCCTGGCATCTGACGTGAGAATACCACGACAGTTGGCGCCCACCGTGGGGCCATTCACAGCGTCAGCCGGAGACACGTTCTGGACGGGAACCGCTTTCCTCTCTGGCGAGCATGTTGCGGCCGGCTTGATTAGCCAGCCCGATGCATTCGCTTGCGCTTGCTCCGGCGCGTCGTCCGACACGGGAGCCGTTTGCCGCGCAGGCTGCCTCGTCGACCTCTTCGGGAAACTCAGCCTCTTTGACGTAGACACCTCCGACGGATTCCCCGGCGGCGTGGTGGTGATCGACGTCCCGCTCCCTCCCGTCTCTAGCGTCGCCTCTGCTGGCGCGCTCGACGCCAGCGTCTTCGTGGAGGTGATGGGCACTGGCCACAGCCAGGCCTCTGGCGTGGCCGTCTAGGACCCATTGCGAGCAGTGATGCAGGACCTGGCGGCTCCCGTCGGAGCCAACACCGACGCGGCAGCGCTAGAAGAAATCCGCGTTAAGCTCCTCGACAGCGCCACCAAGATGGCGGCCATGAAGCGCCGCGCTGAGGCCAACCAGCGCGAGATCGACCGCATAGCTGGCGGCACGCCGGCTGCAGCCGAGCCTAGCTGAGCCGGCGCCATCCGGCAACGCGGCGCGGCCACCGCCAGCATGCTGGGGTTCGGACGTCCGATCTACGACACCCCCGTGCAGAACCTGCGTACCTCGCAGGCGGCAGCAGAAGAACTCAAGAACTTGGAGGGCGACGAACGATGCAGTCAGCTAGACCGCCTCCAGGAACTCCTCGACGCTGTGAACATGCAGCAAGACGCGTGCAACCTCGTGGTGGGAGCCGGCCGGTAGGCCGAGCTCCCGGAATGGAACCCTCCACCCCGCCGCGAGAATGGAGCGACCTCCCGGTCCCCTAGTGGTGGCGGCCGCGGCCAGCAGAACCCGGAGCCGGTAGCTAGCCGCAGCCGGCGCTCTCGCCAGACGGTTGTGGACAGCCGAGAAGTTCCTCTGAACCCGGAGGGCTGGCGCCAGCATGACGAACGACCACCTCCCCCCAGCAGGGAGAGGTTGGCTTCTCCGGCACCGGTTGAGCACCCGACTTTGGGGGGCCGGCTAGGCCCCCACGAAGCAGTCAGCGAGAATGACGCTCACGGCCGGATCGAGCAGCTAGCTCGGTCCCTGGCAATGGAGGACGAGGATACAGTCGGCCCGGCTTGCTTCGGCCCCCGCATCCGTGACGAGCCCTTCCCCAAAGGGTTCTCACTTCCTCGTGACACTCCCAAGTACAATGGCGCCGTGAAGCCGGAAGATTGGCTGACCAACTACGCCACGGCAGTCAGTATAGCAAATGGCAACACGCGCGTTGTCGTGAAGTATGTTCCGCTCATGCTCCAGGGCACGGCCCGGACATGGTTGAACAGACTCAAACCCAACAGCATCAACAGCTAGTTGGACTTCAGCGACGTCTTCGTCCGCAACTTCACTAGCACCTACAAGCGGCCTCCCAAGCCTCGCCAGCTCTCCATGTGCGTTCAGGGGCCGGACGAGTCCGCTCGCGACTACCTGACACGTTGGGCCGAGTTGCGCAACTCCTGCGAAGTGGTGCACGAGGTGCAGGCCATCGAGTACTTCAACGCCGGGTGCCGAGAAGGCACCCTGCTCAAGCACAAGCTTCTGTGCAACGAGCCGGCTACCTTGGACAAGCTCCTGGTTGTGGCGGACAAGTACGCCACGGCCGACTCCTCCATGAAGTCGGAGATCCGGATCGACGCGTTCGGGAAGTTGATCCCACCAGCTTCTCAAGCACCGGCTGGTGACTCCAACCGGCGCCAGCAGCCGAACGACAACAAGCGCAAGGCCCAGCAGCTGGCTTCAAATAGCCGGCAGGTGGCCACCATCGAGGATCAGCAGCCGGCATGTCAACCCGGCCCCAAGCGTCAGCGAGGCGGCAAGGGGGCCTGGCTGCCGGCCTTCTCCTTTGAGCAGACCCTAGACGCTCCATACAAGTTCCACAGCGGCGCGAAGCCGTCCAACCATACAACCCGGCAGTGCAACTGGCTCGCCCTAATCGCTAAGGGTTAAGGCTTGCCGCCTCCTCCAGCCGGCCCGCCCAGTCGGCATGCTCCAAGATGAGTTCCCCAACGAGAACGCCACTTACGTCGTCTTCACCAGTGAAGCCGGCGACAAGCACAGTCGGTGTCAGCAACACCGCGAGGTGTACGCTGTCATTCCAGAGGTCCTCCAATTCATGCACTTGTCTGAAAGGCCCATCACCTGGAGCCGCGACGACCATCCGGCTGTGATGCCTTCACCAGGTGCTTACGCCATGGTGCTGGACTCCACCTTCTCAACCGAGAGGCGGGCTTGCCGCTTCTTCCGAGTCCTGATAGACGGCGGCAGCAGCATCAACATCCTCTACCGCAACACCATGGAAAAGCTGGGCATCAAGGAGAAGCAACTCCAGCCCAGCCGGACCGTGTTCCATGGCATTGTCCCTGGGCTTTCCTGCTCTCCAATCGGCAAGATCAAGATTGACGTCCTGTTCGGCGACAAGACCCACTTCCACCACGAGCCGATCTGGTTCGAGGTGGTTGACTTGGACAGCTCCTACCACGCGCTCTTGGGCCGGCCAGCTTTGGCCAAATTCATGGCGGTCCCGCATTACGCCTACCTGAAGATGAAGATGCTGGGTCCCAAGGGCATCATCACCATTGCCGGCGACTACAAGAAGTCGCTCACGTGCGCCGCAGCTAGCTCCCAGCTGGCCGAGTCCCTCATCATCTCCCAAGAGAAGTGCCTCCTTGACCGGGCTGTGGCCATGGCCAGCGAGTAGCCGGCCATGCCTTCCAACCCCAAGGAGGTTGAGGCTGAGGGCTCCTTCCAGCCGGCCAAGGAAACCAAGAAGATCATCTTAGACCCGGCGCACCCGGAGAAGTACGCTGTCATGGGGGCTAACCTCGACAACAAATAGGAAAGTGAGCTCATTGATTTCCTCCGTGAGAATCGGGACATCTTTGCATAGTCCCCCAAGGACATGCCGGGTGTTCTGAAGGATTTCACCGAGCACAAGCTGCATGTGCGGCCGGATTCTAGGCCGGTCAAGCAACCCCTCCGCCGCCTATCGGAAGAGAAGAGAAGGATCGTTGGTGAAGAAATCGCCCGGCTTCTGGCAGCCGGCTTCATCATGGAAGTGTTCTACCAGGACTGGCTTGCCAACCCAGTCCTCGTTTTGAAGAAAAACAACAAGTGGCGCATGTGTATCGACTACACAAGCCTCAACAAAGCCTGCCCCAAGGATCCGTTTGCCTTGCCCCGGATTGATCAAGTGATCGACTCCACGGCTGACTGCGAGCTTTTGTCCTTTTTGGATGCCTACTCCGGCTACCACCAGATCAAGCTGGACCCAGCCGATCGACTGAAGACCACCTTCATCACCCCTTTTGGTGCCTTCTGCTACATCACCATGACGTTCGGCTTGAGGAATGCCGGTGCCACATTTCAGCGCTGCATGCAGAAGTGCCTCTTGAAGCAACTCGGCAGAAACGCCCATGTCTATGTGGATGACATAGTGGTGAAGACAGAGAAGCGCGGTACCCTTCTGGAGGATCTCAAGGAGACCTTCGCCAACCTGCGCTGCTTTTAGATCAAGCTCAACCCGGAGAAGTGTGTCTTCAGAGTACCAGCCGGCCAGCTCCTTGGTTTTCTTGTTTCTGAGCGTGGGATTGAGTGCAACCCCGTGAAGATCAAGGCCATTGAGCCGATGAAGAAACCGACTCGGCTGCGGGACGTCCAGAAGTTCACCGGGTGCCTAGCCTCTCTCAGCCAGTTCGTCAGCCGGCTGGGCGAGAAGGCCCTCCCTCTGTACCAGCTGATGAAGAAGACCACGTGCTTCGAGTGGACCGACCAGGCAGACGAGGCGTTCCTCCAGCTCAAACGGATGCTATCCACGCCGCCTGTTCTGGCTGCTCCGGCTGCTAAAGAGCCCATGTTCCTCTACATCGCCGCTACCAACCGGGTCATCATCACCACGATCGTTGTCAAGCGCCCAGAAGCCGGCAAAGCCTAGCCGGTCCAGAGGCCGGTCTATTACCTGAGCGAGGTGCTGTCCGCCTCCAAGCAGAACTACCCCCACTACCAGAAGATGTGCTACGGCGTGTACTTTGCCGCAAAGAAGCTGAAGCAGTACTTCTAGGAGCATACCATCATAGTCATCTGCATCGCCCCCCTCGTCGAGATCATGGGCAACAGAGATGCCTCAGGCCGGGTGGCCAAGTGGGCCATCGAGCTTGCTCCCCACACCATCCTCTACCAGCCCCGCACCGCCATCAAGTCTCAAGCACTGGCCGACTTCCTCGTCGACTGGACCGAGACCCAGTACCTGCCGCCAGCGCCGGATTCCACGCATTGGCAGATGCACTTCGATGGCTCGAAGATGCGCACCGGTTTGGGAGCCGGCATCGTCCTCACCTCTCCCAAAGGTGACAAGCTCAAGTACACGCTGCAGATCCACTTTGCCGCCTCCAACAACGTGGCCGAGTATGAGGCACTCGTCCACGGGCTCCGGCTAGCAAAGGAGATCGGCATCCGCTGCATTCTGTGCTACGACGACTCAGACCTCATGGTTCAGCAGTCCTCTGGCAACTGGCACACCAAGGACGCCAACATGGCCAACTACCGCTTCCTCGTCCAGCAGATCAGTGGCCACTTCGATGGGTGCGAGTTCCTCCATGTGCCACGGGCCGACAATGAAGTAGCTGATGCCCTGGCGTGGATTGGCTCCACCTGACAAGCCATACCAGCCGGCGTCTCCCTCGAATGCCTGCGCAAGCCGTCCATCAAGCCTTCGCCGGAATCAGAGTCCATCTTCGTGCCGGCTGACCCTCGAGCAGCCGGATCCGGCTCGGGGACTGCAGCAGGCGGCCCGGGGACTTTGGCAGGCGGCCCGGGGGCTGCAGCACCCAAACCCGGCCCGGGGACTCCAGAACCCGGCTCGGGGACTACTGTAGTCGGCCCGGGGACTTCAACGACGTAGCAAGCAGTGGCTGACTTCGACCTGCCGCCTCCCAACCCAGCCACCCTGGTGCCGGTTGCTGTCATGATGGTGGTAGAAGCTCCATCTTGGGCGCAGCCCATCTCAACTTTCTGGTGAGCCGTGAGCTGCCAGCCGTTGAAATCTTGGCCCGGCAGGTGCAACGCCAGGCAGCTGCATACACAATCATCAACAGAGAGCTCATCAAGCGCAGCGTGACTGGCATCTTCCAGCGCTGCGTAGAGCCGGAGAAGGGCATTGCTATCCTCAGAGACATTTATCAAGGCGAATGTGGCCACCATGCCGCCTCCAGAGCCCTCGTTGCCAAAGCTTTCTGCCATGGTTTCTTCTGGCCGACTGCTTTGGACGATGCCAAGGAGTTGGTCCGCAAGTGCAAGGGGTGTCAGTGTTTCAGCAGCAAGCAGCACCTGCCGGCCTCAGCACTCAAGACCATCCCCATCACTTGGTCGTTTGCCGTATGGGGGTTGGATATGGTGGGCCCATTCAAAACAGCATGCGGCGGTATGACCCATCTGCTGGTTGCCGTGGACAAGTTCACAAAGTGGATTGAGGCAAGGCCAATCAAGAAGCTGAACGGTCTGACTGCCGTCACGTTCATCGCCGACATCACCGTCCGGTACGGCATCTGGCACAACATCATCACCGACAACGGCATGAACTTCGCCAAAGGCGCCTTGGCCCGTTTCTGCGTGACGCAGGGCATCTGACTGGACCTCACGTCCGTTGCCCATCCACAGTCAAACAGCCAAGTGGAGCGAGCAAATGGCCTCATCCTGTCCGGCATCAAGCCCTGGCTGGTCAAGCCACTGGAGCACTCGGCCGGCTACTGGATTGAGGAGCTGCCGTCCGTCCTTTGGAGTCTCCGGACCACGCCGAATCGATCAACCTGATTCACGCCCTTCTTCCTCGTGTACGGGGCCAAGGCCGTCATCCCAACAGACATTGAGTTCGACTCGCCTCGCGTCACCATGTACACGGAGGCGGAAGCCAAGGAGGTGCGAGAAGATGGCGTCGACCTGCTCGAAGAGGCCCGGCTGCTAGCACTCAGCCGGTCCGCCATCTACCAGCAGAGCCTACGCCGCTACCACAACAAAAAGATCAAGTCGCGTGCTTTCCACGAGGGTGACCTTGTGCTCCGGCTGATCCAGCGAACAGCTGGCCAGCACAAGCTCTCGGCTCCTTGGGAGGGGCCTTTCATCATCAGCAAGGCCCTGGGCAACCACTCCTACTACCTCATCGACTCACAGAAGCCCAGGGCACGCAAGAGAGACAATGCCGGCCAAGAGTCGGAGCGCCCGTGGAATGCGAACCTTCTCCGCCCGTTTTACAGTTGATGCAGTGTATGTACCACGCTATCTTTTGTATTAAGCAAACACAACAGGTCCCCCGAGGCGCACTCGGGGGCTACCTTTTTATCTATGTGATAAGCTTCACCTATGAATGAGTTTTTTCTTCCGCCCTGTCCGGGTCCGGCCAGCCGGCCCGGGGGCTTGCCGCCTTGACCTAAGTTGGCGCCACTTGAAGTCGGCCAAGTAGTGTGCCGACGCCAAAGCCCTCTCTTCATCCCAGCCACAGCTCGCAGCGTGACTGTCCGGCTGGTAAGAGCTAAAGGCCGGAAACGCTGTTCACACGAAAAACGACTAAGGAAGAACGCCGATTCAGACCGCAGCTACAGACTAGCTACGCTTTAAGCGGCTGAAGTAACTTGCCTATTCTAAACAGCCAAGTCCCTGACCCGGCAACAGACCGCAGCGCGGCTGTCCGGCTGGCAGGGCGGCAGCCAAAGGAAGACGGCAAAAAGAAAAAGCCAAAGAAAGCAAAGGCAGAATCGAGTCAGAACTTGGCAGAGCACGCAAGCATGTGGGAAAATAAATTCATTTACATTGCAAAAGGCCAGCGGCCGGCATTCTAAGGTTTAAAATACACCCCCAGTGGGTGGAACTGCGCATAACCAACTTGTTCTTGAGCATAAGACAGAAAAACTTAAAGAGATAAGGGCTGCCTAGGACGAAGGCACTACGGGCTACTCGGACGAGTCGGCGGTGGCGGTGGCACCGGCTGGCGGGGCCTCCGGCTGGTCGGTCTTGGTCTGGTCGGCGGCTGAGGCCGGATCGGGCTGATTCCGGTGGTTGCTCCGTCATCTCGCGCGGCGCCATCGGCTTCCTCATCCTTGTCCTCCTCCATGGCCTCATTGCTGGAGGCGATCTCCTTCGTCGGGTCCTCCCCCTCGTCCGGGTTCAGCCCAAACCAAGATGGCGGCACCTCGGTGCTGTCTTCCGCCCGCTCCGAGACGAAGACGCCGACGTCGGCATAGTCGGCAAGCGCTGCGGCGCGAATAGCGATCGCTTTGAGCTCTGCCTCGATCTCCGGCGCCGCCTCCTGGCGGAAGGTGGCCAGCTGCGCCAGGCTCACGCCTAGGTACCACCCCTTCATGAACTCCAGTGTCACCTTGGCACCGGCCCGCACAGCGGCACTGTTCTAGGCATCGAGCCGCTCTCCAGCTACCTCTAACTAGTCGGCAGTCCGACTGGGAGTCCGGGGCACCTACGCACCCGGCCAGAGCCCTTCCAAGACCTGGGACTTGGCACGCTGAAATTGGCGAAGCAGCCGGCGGACCGGCGCAAGGCGTAGCTGGACGACCCGGAACTGTTCGCCCAAAGTCCGAGGCCGGTCCGGCGCAATCTCCTCACCCACTTGCCTCCGCTGCTCGTGTCGTGCCTTGATCGCCTGGCCGATGACGCCGGCGTGGTTCGGGAAGTACTCTGCGTAAAAAGAAAGGGCCATTTACATTTGTGCCCCTAACTTGATCCCACTGCTCATATTTGCCCCTAATTTCGAAGGGTGCTCAAATTTGCCCCTCTGCCGTTAGGTGTCCTTATAGAAATGCCCTTCTGCGCCGTTATCGTTCGGTCAAAGGGCTTTGACCGTCTCGAAAAAATAGCAAAAAAATCTGAAATTTTGTGGGATCAAAGATACTTAGGTGCGCAAGGTGCATGCAAATTTTGATGATGTTTAGACATACCAGGAGCAAATGGCAAAGGATAAACAGAAAATATGTACGCCCGTGAATAATAAATTCAAAAAAATAGCAAGAAAATTCAAAAAAATATGAAATTTTTTAGCATCCAAGATGATTGGTTGCACAAGGTGTGTGCAAAATTCTGTTATCAAATGACATGCCAGGAGCTCTAGCAAAAAAAACAAAATAGTGTATTTTTTTTAAAGTTTTTTCCGAGCCATATTTTGTTTTTTTTCTCCACGAGCTCCTACAATGTCCAAACACAACAAAATTTTGCACACACCTTGCGCACCCGAGCATCTTGGATGCCAAAAAAATTCATATTTTTTGAATTTTTCTGCTATTTTTTTGAATTTACTGTTCATGGGTGTACATATTTACTGTTTTTCCTTTGCCATGAGCTCCTAGAGTGTCCAAACAGCATGAAAATCTGCACGCACCTTGCGCACTTGAGTACCTTCGATCCCACAAAATTTCAGATTTTTTTACTATTTTTTTCAATGCGGTCAAAGCCCTTTGACCGGACGCTAACATCGCAGAAGGGCATTTCTATAAGGCCAACTAACGGCAGAGGGGCAAATTTGAGCACCCTTCGAAATTAGGGGCAAATATGAGTAGTGGGATCAAGTTAGGGGCATAGATGTAAATGTCCCAAAAAGAAAACAAAGGAATAAGAGACCGACTCCCAGTAACAACCGGCGCCACCAAGCAAGAAAGAAAAGTTACCTTCAAGCATGCCCTCGATCACCACATAACCTTCCGACAGGCACTTCTCCCTCTCGGCCCAGTCCGAGCATTGAGACTCTAACTTGGCCTTAAGGAGCTCCTCCCCGTCCTTCAGCTATCGGACCTGGTCCGCGTGCCTGGCCGCCTGGTCAACCAGCTCCTTCTCGAGCCGATTGCGCTCCGTGGCCGCCTGGCTGCGCTCCAGTTCCTTTTCCTAAAGCTGGCTCTTGAGCTCATTCACATGGTCCCGTAGTTGGGTGGCGGCCTCTACAGAGGCAAAGAAGAATCATCAGCGATAGCATCAACAAAAACAAGAAGTCGCCGGAAGATCCGGCCCGACTGCTCAGCAGTCAGCCCGAATCTCGGGGGCTACACCCAGTGGGTGCGCTTGCGCGCCCCCACTGAAAGCCGGCCTGCGTACCTCGGGTCTTCTTCAACTCGGCAGTCCGGTTAGCAAGTGTCTGGTTCTAGGAGTTGAAGGCGGCCGCACGCAGGTTCTGGTAGTCCTGCGGCAAACACAAACATCTCAGCATCCAGAAACACGCCCAGAAGTTCCAACCCGCCTGCTCAGCAGCCGGCTTGAAACTCGGGGGCTACACCCAGTGGGAGCGCCGGCGCGCCCCCACTAAAGATCGACAAAATAAAAAACAAGATCAAGAACATACCCGGACAGACGTCTGCATCGCCATCATCTCACTCCTCGCCTTCATGAGGGTGGCGCCGTGGGCAGAGAACTTGTCCAGGACGTCCTGCACCGCGAGGTTCAGGGCGGCCGGGCCGGCTCCTGGTGCCCAACCAGGCAGAGCAGAGCTTGTGGCTTCGGTGTCGGCTCCCGGGGAGCTCGCGGCCCCGACCTCTACCGGCCTCGACGCAGAGGCCGCCCATGACGGGCGCAGGCGCGCGGAGGCGCGCGTCGTCATAGCCTGGTTCGTCGCCAACCCGGTGCCGGCCAAAGGCCCCTCTGGCCCTTCGGGATGGCCGCCTCCCAGCTCGCCAGCACCCGGCGCCCGCTAGACTAGCTCCGCCTCCGGGTTGACTAGGCCAGTCTCCTCATGCTCTATGGCCGTCTGGTCGGCTCCGGCTATTCCAGACGGCACCTGAATCTCCACCACCGGCGGCTCCGGCTGTTCAAGGTTGGCGGCCTCCGGGATCCCGCCACTAGCCAGATCCTCTGCGGCCTTGGCGTCAGCCTCCGCCTGCGCCTTGGTCACCGCCTCCGCCTATGCCTGCGCCGCGGCCTGGGCCTTTGCTTGCGCCGACGCGGCGGCCTGGGCATTGGCCTCCCACTCCTCCCGCGCCTCCCGTGCGTTCCTCTCCGTCGCCTCCCGAAGGGCGGCGGCCGGGTACACGCGCCGGGCCTCCTCAGAGCCGCCTGCTGATCAATCAGTGAGGCGGACGGAGCCCGCGATATGGAAAGGGGAGCCATGCGCGGCAAATCAACCAAAGATAAGAAGCTTGCAAGAAAGAAATAATCAAGACAGTACGCACTTATCCGGACACCATTGGGTGCTCCTTCGGGCCTCGCCGGGTGGCAGCCACCTTCGCGGCCTCTTGCCACTTGGTCGCGGTCGTCGACTTGGCCTTCTTGGGCGGCTTGCTGCCAAACATCCCCTCGGCACGGCGTTTGGGCGCGCCGGGCACACCAATCGGTGCTCCGCCTGTCGGCCGCCCCGTCGAGGAGCCGGCGCCTGCCCTGTCGGCGCCTTCGGGGCGGTGTTGTCCGTCGCCGTCTTCATCATCATCCGGCCAATCCCGGACATTGCCGCCTCCTCCATCGCCGCCTCCCCCGGTGACGTCGTCGTCGCCTTCGTCCTCCAACGCGGCCGCCCCCAGCGCGGGGTCGCCCATGTCACTCACCTCGCGGTCCGCCATCCATTGGTGGCCAGAGCCGACGCGCCGCCTGCTGCCTGGCCAAGAAAGTGCTGCATCATGTCCGGGTGGTCAGGTTGGATGAAGAGCATGGCATGAGCAAAAAAGGAGGACCAGATACGAACCGGTGGCGGTGGATTGGCGCGGCTGTACGGCTCCTTGCCGAATCTCCACTCAGTCTCGCTGAGCTTGCTGTCGGAGAAATAGTAGACATGGTGGACCACCTCCACAGTCAGCAGCTCCTTGGTTGACTTCCGGCACGGATCTTGGTGGCTGCTCATGTCGCTGATCAGATGAGGCCGGCCTTGGAGGGGCGACCCCCGGCCTTGGACGAAGGCGGCCAACAAGTCTGATGCCTTGAGGCCCTCCGAGTCCGTCATCTCCTGCAGCCGACTAAGGACGTTGTTGATAGCAGCCGGCAATGGCCTGGCGGGCTGCTGGCCCCAGTTGTTCCGTGGCTCGGGCGGTGGGCCGGCTGCGTAAGCCGGCAAGTTGATGTAGTCGCGCGTCGGGTGGAGATTGCGCACATAGAAGTACGACTTGTGCCACAGCTTCGCCGACTCCAGCAGGGCGATAGCCGGGAAGCGGGTCCCGGACCCGGTGTGCCGCACGGCGAAGCATGCACCGCACTAGGCCGGCTCACCCTTGGCTTGGGTGCCGAGCTTGAGGTAGAAGAACATGCCCCACAGCTCGAGTGTGGGCAGGACACCAAGGTAACCTTCGCAGAAAGTCATGAAGGCGGAGAGAAGGACCACCGTGTTGGGCATGAGGTGGTGAGGTTGAACATGGTAGAAATTGAGGAAGGAACGGAGGAAGCCGCTCGCCGGCAGGCCGAATCCTCTGAGGAAGTGGGTCCGAAAGACGACGAACTCGCCGTCCCTCGGCGCCGGTGTGATCTCCCTCGCGTCGGGAAGGCGCGCCCCCACACACTCCTCATTGGGCATCCGCCGTGTCGCGTGGAGGAACTCAATGTGCCCCTCGTGGACATTGGAGCCGTCCCACTCGCCGCGCGCCATGTCCTGCGGTGGTGAGGAGGCAAGAAGCAGAGGAGCAGGGAAGAAGAAGGAGAGGATGGAGGGGGCGCGCGTGCGTCTGGCCGCCAGCTGCACCCCCATTTATATGGCGGAAACGACGGAGTCGAGGCGATGCCTAGTGGGGGCATGGGGATTAACTGCGCCCACGCCCCGCACGACCCCGCAAATCCCGCACCATCATGGCGCCCATTTAATTCACCCCGGAAGGGCAACCGTCCACCTCGGCCGCGTGGTGGTGGGCCCGAGCCTGCGGTGACGTCCTGTTGCGCGTGTGGGCTGGCAGGCCGGCCTGGTCTGCTGGCGACGCATGGAGAGCGAGCAATGGGCGGCAAGCGCGCCGCCTGGTGGTATACCACCCGGCGCCCGCCATGGCGATTCAAATCCGACAGGTGGCCGGCTTCGCCTCGGCCGGTTCCTGGCAGGCGGCTCCTTCAAGCCGGGCAAAGCAAAGGCACAAGATCTCTTGGAGGAGGAAACTGCTGAGGCACTCCGGCGTTGAGCCGTGGCGCCTCACCAGCTTCGGGGACTACTGTCGTGGGGATAGACCACGGGTAGCCTCATCCATACCCCTTAGCATTTCAAGACATCGAGGCTAGCAAAGCCCCTCACGCCTTCCGGACACTCGGCCGTCTCCTTGGGCTGGCTGGGCCCAAGCGGCCGGTTCCCAGAAGACGGAGCAGATGGATCCTCCTCCCCTCAGAGTCTGCACTCACCTGCTCTAACGAGACGGAGCGTGGCTACAGGGCCACCCTCTCCCCCAAATCCCGAAGGGGCATGGCTACAGTGCGAGCTGACCAAGCGGTCACCTACCTACCAGGCGCAGGACTGTAGCCATGCGACCCTCAGCATGGCCCTCATCAGCAAGGGCCATGCTACAGCAAAAGGCAATCAGTACGGCCTGCAAGCGGCGGGACCTACCTGTCCGTGCGCTCCCAGAAGACGGCGCATTCCTAGAAGGCGGCTTCGGGGGCGGGCTGGCCTCCAGCAGGCGGCCCTCCCCTTCCCTCGAAGTCCACACTCACCTACTCCGATGAGATGGAGCATGGCTATAGTGTGCGCTGACCAAACGGCCACCAACCCATTTGACGGCAGGACTGTAGCCATACGACTCCTGACGAGGCCTCCGTCCTCAAGTACGAAGCTACAACAAAAGGCAATCAGTATGGCCCGCAGGTGGTGGGCCCTACTTGTCTGTCGGATTCTTGGCAGTCGGCGGGGCCCACCAATCGGCAGGCCCCAGCAGCCGGCGGAGAACCCGGCGACCATAGACACTGACGTCTGGGTCCTACACCTAGACGTATTACCATTGTACCCCTGGGGGGTTGGCCTATAAAACCCCCCAGGGCTCACCCATGCAAAGGGTTCAGCCCTCATTCCACCATACACCATAGCTAGGAGAAGAGAGCTAGCCTTGCCCTTCTTCCTCCTCCAGCAACACAGCTCAAGGAGCAATCTTGTACACCATTTGATCATAGTCATCATGCGGAGACCCCGCAGAGCAGGACTAGGGGTGTTATCTCCCCGAAGAGCCCCGAACCTGGGTACGTCTCGTGTGCGATCGAGCTTGTTCTCACTCCCGCTTCCAGGGCCCGACGACGTCCTCTTGGCTCCACCCATGATAAGCCACCCCCTGGCATCTGACGTGAGAATACCACAACAGGGAATGAAGGCTGAACCCTTTGCTAGGGTAAGCCCTGGGGGGTACAATGGTAATGCGACCGGGTGTAGGACCCGTACGTTAGTGTCTAGGGTCGCCGGGTTCACCGCCGGCTGCTCGGGCCCGCCCCTGGAGGGCCTCGTCGGCTGCCGAGAATCCGGCCGACAGGTAGGGCCCGCCGCATGCGGGCCACGCTGATTGCCTTTTGCTGTAGCTTTGTACTTGATGACGGAGGCTTTGTCAGGAGTCGTATGGCTACAGTCCCGCGTCAGGGGGTTGGTGGCCGCTTGGTCAGCGCACACTGTAGCCGTGCTCCGTCTTATCGTAGTGGGTGAGTGTGGACTCTGAGGGGAGGGAAGGGTCCATCTGCCGGGAGCCGGCCCGCCCCTCAACGCCGCATTCTAGGGGTGCGCCGCCTTCTGGTAGCTCGCGGATAGGTAGGGCCCGCCGCCTACGGGCCGTACTGATCGCCTTTTGCTGTAGCATGACCCTTGCTGATGAGGGCCATGTCCCGAGTCGCATGGCTACAGTCCTGCACTAGGTGGGTAGGTGACTGCTTGGTCAGCCTACACTGTAGCCACGCTCCTCCGGGATTCGGGGGAGTAGTTGGCTCTGCAGCCACACCCCGTCTCATCGGAGTAGGTGAGTGCGGACTCCGAGGGGAGGAGGGGCCGTCTTCTAGGAGCCGGCCTCCCCCAAGAGCCGCCTTCTATGAGTGCGCCA
This sequence comes from Thinopyrum elongatum, assembly GCA_011799875.1. NCBI lineage: Eukaryota > Viridiplantae > Streptophyta > Magnoliopsida > Poales > Poaceae > Thinopyrum > Thinopyrum elongatum. The sequence goes on along the minus strand of CM022300.1, from coordinate 547,352,653 downwards.
TCTTCTAGAAGCCGGCCACTTGGTCCTAGCTGGACCAAGGAACCAGCCGCATGCCCGGAAGGCATGAGGGGCTTTGCTAGCCCTGATGTCTTGAAATGTTATTAGGTCCGGATGAGGCTACCCGGGGTCTATCCCCCCGACAGTAGTCCCCGAAGCTGGTGAGGTGCCACGGCTCAAAGCCGGAGTGCCTCAGTAGTTTCCTCCTCCAAGAGATCTTGTGTCTTTGCTTCGTCCGCCTCGAAGAAGCCGCCTGCCAGGAGCCGGCCAAGGCAAAGCCGGCCGCTTGGTGGATATGAATCGTCGCGGCGGGCGCCGAGTGCTACGCCTCCGGGTGGCGTGCTTGCCACCCATTGTACACTTGCCACGCGTCGCCAGCAGGCCAGGCTGGCCTGCCAGCCCATGCGCGTGACGGGACGCCGCCGCAGGCCTAGGCCCGCCACTACACAGCCTCGGCGCGCGTGCGGATTTGCTACGGCCGAGGCAGACGGTTGCCCTTCCGGGGCATAGTGATTGCGCGCCATTAAGGCGCGGGATATGCGGGGGCATGCAGGATGTGGGCGCGGTTAATCCCCCCCCCCCCCCGCCCCCCGCGAAGCGTCGCATTCGACCCCGCCGCCGCTGCCGTATAAATAGGAGGGAAGGCAGGGGGCAAATGCATGCGCGCCCCCTCCGCTCTCTTCTTCCTCGCAGCTCTGCGTCCTTGCTGCTGCTGCGCTACCGCACCTCCCATCGCTGAAGTGCCGCTGCGGCCTCGTCGCCGTCGAGCCTCGCCGCGCCACCACAGATTCGCCACCGCCCAACGTCGCCGCGCCGCCGCCAGGCCACCGTGAGCCATCGCGCGAGGTGAGTGGGACGGCTCCAACGTCCATGATGGGCATCTTGAGTTCCTTCGCGCGACACGTAGGATTCCCGTCGAGGGGGTCGTGGGGACGCGCCTTCCCGACGCGCGGGAGATCTCACCGGTGCCGAGGGCCGGCGAGTTCGTCGTCTTCCGGAGCCACTTCCTCGTCGGATTCGGCTTGCCGGCGAGCGGCTTCCTCCGCTCCTTCCTCGACTTTTACCATCTTTAGCCTCACCATCTCACCACCAACACGGTGGTGCTCCTTTCCGCCTTTGTGACCTTCTGCGAAGGCTACCTTGGCATCCTGTCCATGCTCGAGCTATGGGGCAGGTTCTTCTACCTGAAGCTGGGCACCCAGGCCAAGGGTGAGCCAGCCCAATGCGGCTCCTGCGTCGCCATGCGGCGCACCCGCTCTGGGACCCGCTTTCCTCCCATCGCGCTGCTAGAGTCGGCGAAGCTGTGGCAGAAGTCATACTTCTATGTCCGCAATCTCCACCCGACTCGAGATTACATTAACTTGCCGGCTTTCGTAATCGGCCCGCCTGGCGAGCCACGGAACAACTGGGGGCAGCAACCCTCCAAGTCGTTGCCGTCTGCCATAACCAACGTCCTCGTTCGGCTGCAAGAGATGTGGACTTGGAGGGCCTCAAGCCGATGGACTTGCTGGCCGCCTTCGTCCATCGCCGGGTTTCGCCCCTCCAATTCCGGCCACACCTGATCTGCGACATGAGCGGCTGCCGAGACCCGTGCCGGATGTCGACCAAGGAGCTGCCGATTGTGGAAGTAGTCTGCCATGTCAACTACTTCTCCAATAGCAAGCTCAGCGAGACTGAGTGGAGATTCGGCAAGGAGCCATACAGCCGCGCCAACCCGCCACCTGAGGTTAGTATCTGGTCCCCGTTTTTTGCTTATGCAGTACTCTTCGTCCAACCTGACCACCTGAACGCGGGGCAGCGCTTCCCTGGTCAGACAGCAGCCGGCACACCGGCTCCGGGCCACTAGTGGATGCCGGACCGCGAGGAGAGCGACGTGGGTGACCCCGAGCTAGGGGCTGTCACGTTGGAAGAGGACGACGCCACCAGGGGAGGCAGCGCTGGAGCAGGTGAAGCCGCGGGAGGCGGCGATGTCTGGGATTGGCCGGATGATGATGAAGACGGTGACGGACAACACCGCCCCGAAGGCGCCGAAAGGGCAGGCGCCGGCTCCTCGACGGCGCGGCCGACAGGCAGAGCACCGACTGGTGCACCCGGCGCGCGTAAACGCCGTGCCAAGGGGATGTTTGGCAGCAAGCCGCCCAAGGAGGCCAAGTCGACGGCCGCGACCAAGTGGCAAAAGGCCGCGAAGACGGCCGCCATCCGGCGGGGCCTGAAGGAGCGCCCAATGGTGTCCGGGTAAGTGTGTTAGGTGCACTGTCTTGATTATTTCTTTCTTGCAAGCTTCTTATCTTTGCTTGATTTGCCGCATAGGGCTCCCCTTTCCATATCACGGGCTCCGTCCGCCTCGCTGATCGGATCAGCAGGTGGCTCTGATGAGGCCCGGCGTGTGGACCCGGCCGCCGCCCTTCGGGATGCGACGGAGAGGAACGCGCGGGAGGCGTGGGAGGAGCGGGAGGCCGCAGCACGGGCAGAGGCCGATGCCCAGGCCGCCGCATCGGCGCAGGTAGAGGCCCAGGCCGCGGCGCATGGGGAGGCGGAGTCGGTGACCCAGGCGCAGGCGGAGGCCGACGCCAAGGCCGCGGAGGATCCGGCTGGTGGTGGGATCCCGGAGGTCGCCAACCTCGAGCAGCCGGAGCCGCCGGTGGTGGAGGTCCAGGCGCCGCCTGGAACAGCCGGAGCCGACCAGACGGCCCCAGAGCAGGGGGCGACCGGCGCCGTCGACCCGGAGGCGGAGGTGGTTCAGCGGGCGCCGGGTGCTGACGAGCGGGGAGGCGGCCATCCCGAAGGGCCAGATGGGCCTTTGGCCGGAGCCGGGCTGGTGACAAGCCAGGCCCTGACGACGAGTGCCTCCGCGCGCCTGCGCCCATCACGGGCGGCCTCCACACCGAGACCGGTAGAGGTCGGGGCCGCGACCTCGCCGGGAGCCAACACCGAAGCCACAAGCTCTGCTCTGCCTGATTGGGCACCAGGAGCCGGCCCGGCCGCCCTGTACCTCATGGTGCAGGACGTCCTGGACCAGTTCTCCGCCCACGGCGCCACCCTCCTGAAGGCGAGGAGCGAGATGGTGGCGATGCAGACGTCTGTCCGGGTATGTTCTTGATCTTGTTTTTTATTTTTTGTATCTTCAGTGGGGGCGCGTCAGCGCACCCACTGGGTGTAGCCCCCGAGTTCCAAGCCGGCTGCTGAGCAGGCAGGTTGGATCTTCTAGGCGTGTTTCTGGATGCTGAGATGTCGCTCTTGCTGCAGGATTACCACAACCTGCGCGCGGCCGCCTTCAACTCCCATAGCCAGGCGCTTGCCACTCGGACCGACGAGTTGCGGCAGAGCCGAGGTACATAGACCGGCTATCAGTGGGGGCGCACAAGCGCACCCACTGGGTGTAGCCCTCGAGATTCGAGCTGACTGCTGAGCAGCCGGGCTGGATCTTCCTGGCGACTTCTTGTCTTTGTTGACGCCGATGATTCTTCTTTGCCTTTGCAAAGGCCGCCGCCAATCTGCGTAGCCGCATGCACGAGCTCGAGAGCCAGCTTTGGGTCCAAGGAACTGGAGCACAGCCAGGCGGCCGCGGAGCGCGGTCGGCTCGAGAAGGAGCTGGCTGACCAGGCGGCCTGGCACGCGGACCAGGTCTGATAGCTGGAGGACGGGGAGGAGCTCCTCAAGGCCGAGTTCGAGTCTCAGCCTGTCAGAAGGTTATGAGGTGATCGAGGGCATGCTTGAAGGTAACTTTTCTTTCTTGCTTCGAGGCGCTGGCTGTTACTGGGAGTCGGTCTCTTATTCCTTTGTTTTCTTTTTACGCAGAGTACTTCCCGGACCACGCCGGCGTCATCGGTCAGGCGATCGAGGCACGACGCGAGCAGTGGAGGCAAGTGTGCGAGGAGATTGCGCCGGACCGGCCTCGGACTTTGGGCGAACAGTTCCGGGCCGTCCAGCTACGCCTTGCGCCGGTCCGCCGGCTGCTCCGCCAATTTCAGCGCGCCGGGTCCTAGTTCTTGGAAGGGCTCTGGCCGGGTGCGCAGGTGCCCCGGACTCCCAGTCAGACTGCTTACTGGTTAGAGGTAGCTGGAGAGCGGCTCGACACCTGGAAGAGTGTCGCCACGCGGGCCGGTGCCAAGGTGACGCTGGAGTTCGTGAAGGCATGGTTCCTGGGCGTGAGCCTGGCGCAGCTGGCCACCTTCCGCCAGGAGGCAGCACCGGAGTTGGAGGCGGAGCGCGAGGCGATCGCCATTCGCGCCGCACCCCTTGCCGACTACGCCGACGTTGGCGTCTTCGTCCTGGAGCAGGCGGAAGACGGCACCGAGGTGCCGCCATCCTGGTTCGGGCTAAACCCGGACGAGGGGGAGGACCCGGCGGAGGAGATCGCCTCCAGCAACGAAGCCACGGAGGAGAGCGAGGACGAGGAAGGCGATGGCGTTGCGCCAGATGACGGAGGACCAGCCGAAAACGGCCCGATCCGGCTTCAGCCAGCAAGCCGCGGGAGACCTCGTCGGCCGCTGCCGCCACCGACTAGACCGGGGCCAACCAGCCGGAAGCCCCACCAGCCGGTGCCTCAGCCACTGCCGACCTGTCCCAGCAGCCCGCAGCGCCTTCGGCCTAGGCGGCCTTTTACCTTTTGGATTTTTTTCTGTCTTGTACTTGAGAACAAGTTAATCGTACGCAATTCCACCCACTAGGGGTGTATTTTAAACTCTGATGAATGCCATCCTTGGGCCTTTTGCAATGTAATAAATTTATTTTCCCACATGCTTGCGTGCTCTGCCGAGTTCTGACTCGATTTTGCCTTTGCTTTCTTTGGCTTTTTCTTTTGCCGTCTTCCTTTGCCTGCCGCCCTGCCAGCCGGATAGCCGCGCTGCGGTCTGTGGCCAAGTCAGGGACTTGGCCGTTTAGAATAGGCAAGTTACTTCAGCCGCTTAAAGCGTAGCTAGTTGAGTGAGAAGCCGGTCGGCCAGCTGTTGAGCACCCGGATGGGTGGGTGAGAGGCCGGCTTGGCCTGAATCGGCGTTCTTCCTTAGTCATTTTTTGTGTGGATAGTGTTTCCGGACTTTAGCTCTTGCCAGCCGGACAGTCGCACTGCGAGCTGTGGCTGGGATGAAGAGAGGGCTTTGGCATCGGCACACTACTTAGCCGACTTCGGGTGGCGCCAACTTAGGTCAAGGCGGCGAGCCCCCGGGCGGAATGGCCGGACCCGGACAGGGCGGAAAAAAAACTCATTCAAAGGTGAAGCTTAGCACATAGATAAAAAGGTAGCCCCCGAGTGCGCCTCGGGGGACCTGTTGTCTTTGCTTAATACAAAAGATAGCATGGTACATACACTACATCAACAGTTAAACGGGCGGAGAAGGTTCGCGTTCCACGGGCGCTCCGACTCTTGGCCAGCTGTGTCCCTCTTGCGTGACCTGGGGTTCTGTACGTCGATGAGGTAGTACGAGTCGTTGCCCAGGGCCTTGCTGATGATGAAAGGCCCCTCCCAAGGAGCCGAGAGCTTGTGCTGGCCGGCTGTTCGCTGTATCAGCCGGAGCACAAGGTCGCCCTCGCGGAAAGCACGCGGCTTGATCTTCTTATTGTGGTACCGGCGCAGGCTCTACTGATAGATGGCGAACCGGCTGAGTGCTAGCAGCCGGGCCTCTTTGAGCAAGTCGACGCCGTCTTCTCGCGCCTCCTTGGCCTCCGCCTCCGTGTACATGGTGACGCGAGGCGAGTCGAACTCGATGTCTATTGGGATGACAGCCTCGGCCCCGTACACGAGGAAGAAGGGCGTGAAGTTGGTTGACCGATTTGGCGTGGTCCGGAGACTCCAAAGGACGGCCGGCATTTCCTCGATCCAGCAGCCGGCCGAGTGCTCCAGCGGCTTGACCAGCCGAGGCTTGATGCCGGACAGGATGAGGCCGTTTGCTCGCTCCACCTGGCCGTTTGACTGCGGATGAGCAACCGACGCGAGGTCCAGTCGGATGCCCTGCGTTGCGCAGAAATGGGCCAGGGCGCTTTTGGCAAAATTCATGCCGTTGTCGGTGATGATGTTGTATGGGATGCCGTATCGAACGGTGATGTCCGCGATGAATGTGACAGTTGTGGGGCCGTTCAGCTTCTTGATTGGCCTTGCCTCAATCCACTTCGTGAACTTGTCCACGGCAACCAGCAGATGGGTCATGCCGCCGCGTGCTGTCTTGAATGGGCCCACCATATCCAACCCCATACGGCAAACGGCCAAGTGATGGGAATGGTCTTGAGTGCTGAGGCCGGCAGGTGCTGCCTGGTGCTGAAACGCTGGCACCCCTTGCACTTTCGGACCAACTCCTTGGCGTCGTCCAGAGTAGTCGGCCAAAAGAAACCATGGCGGAAAGCTTTGGCAACGAGGGCTCTGGAGGCGGCATGGTGGCCACATTCACCTTGGTGGATGTCTCTGAGGATTGCAATGCCCGTCTCCGGCTCGACGCAATGCTGGAAGACGCCAGTCGCACTGCGCCTGATGAGCTCTCTATTGACGATCATGTATGCGGCCGCCCGGTGTTGCACCTGTCGGGCCAAGACTTCGTCGGCTGGTAGCTCGTGGCTCACCAGAAAGTTGAGGATGGGCTGCGCCCAAGACGGAGCTTCCACAACCGTCATGACAGCAACCGGTGTCAGGGAGGCCGGGTTGGGAGGCGGCGGGTCGGAGCCGGCCGCTGCTTGCTGCGTCGTTGAAGTCCCCGGGCCGACTACAGCAGTCCCCGGGCCGAGTTTGGATGCTGTAGCCCCTGGGCGGTCTGCCGAAGTCCCTGGGTCGGCTGCTGGAGTCCCGGAGCTGGATCCGACTGCTCCAGGGTCAGGCGGCACGAAGATGGACTCTGATTCCGACGAAGGTTGGATAGATGGCTTGCACAGACACTCGAGGGAGACACCTGCTGGAATGGCCTGCCGGGTAGAACCAATCCATGTCAGGGCGTCGGCTGCTTCGTTGTCGGCTCGTGGCACATGGAGGAACTCGCACCCATCGAAGTGTCCACTGATCTGCTGGACGAGGAAGCGGTAGCTGGCCATGTTGGCGTCCTTGGTGTCCCAGTCGCCAGAGGACTGTTGGACCACCAGGTCCGAGTCGCCGTAGCACAGGATGCGGCAGATGCCGATCTCCTTGGCCAGCCGGAACCCGTGGACGAGTGCCTCGTACTCGGCCATGTTGTTGGAGGCGGCAAAGTGAATCTGCAGCGTGTACTTGAGCTTGTCGCCTTTGGGAGAGGTGAGGACGATGCCGGCTCCCAAACCAGTGCGCATCTTCGAGCCGTTGAAGTGCATCCGCCAATGCGTGGAATCCAGCGCCAGCGGTAGGTACTGGGTCTCGGCCCAGTAGACAAGCAAGTCGGCCAGTGCTTGGGACTTGATGGCAGTGCGGGGCTGGTAGAGGATGGTGTGGGGAGCCAGCTCGATGGCCCACTTGGCCACCCGGCCCGAGGCATCTCGATTGCCCATGATCTTGGCAAGGGAGTGGTACAGACGACCGTGATGGTGTGCTCCTGGAAGTATTGCTTTAGCTTCTTGGCGGCAAAGTACACGCCGTAGCACATCTTCTGGTGGTGGGGGTAGTTCTGCTTGGAGGCGGACAACACCTCGCTCAGGTAGTAGACCGGCCTCTGGACCGGCTGTGCCTTGCCGGCTTCTGGGCGCTCGACAACAATCACCGTGACAACCCGGTTGGTGGCGGCGATGTAGAGGAGCATGGGCTCTTTAGCATTCGGAGCGGCTAGAACAGGCGGCGTGGACATCATCCGCTTGAGCTGGAGGAACGCCTCGTCCGCCTGGTCGGTCCACTCAAAGCATGTGGTATTCTTCATCAGCTGGTATAGAAGGAGGGCCTTTTCGCCCAGCCGGCTGACGAACCGGCTGAGAGAGGCTAGGCACCCGGTGAACTTCTAGACGTCCCGCAGCTGGGTCAGTTTCTTCATCCGCTCAATGGCCTTGATCTTCACGGGGTTGCACTCAATCCCATGCTCAGACACAAGAAAACCAAGGAGTTGGCCGGCTGGTACTCCGAAGACACACTTCTCGGGGTTGAGCTTGATCTGAAAGCAGCGCAGGTTGGCGAAGGTCTCCTTGAGATCATCCAGAAGGGTACCGCACTTCTCCGTCTTCACCACTATGTCATCCACATAGACGTGGGCGTTTCTGCCGAGTTGCTTCAAGAGGCACTTTTGCATGCAGCGCTGAAAGGTGGCGCCGCCATTCCTCAAGCCGAACGTCATGGTGATGTAGCAGAAGGCGCCGAAAGGGGTGATGAAGGCGGTCTTTAGTCGATTGGCCGTGTCCATCTTGATCTGATGGTAGCCGGAGTAGGTGTCCAAAAAGGACAAAAGCTCACAGCCGGCCGTGGAGTCGATCACTTTATCAATCCGGGGCAAGGCAAACGGATCCTTGGGCAGGCTTTGTTGAGGCTTGTGTAGTCGATACACATGCGCCACTTGTTGTTTTTCTTCAAAATGAGGACTGGGTTGGCAAGCCAGTCCGGGTTGAACACTTCCATGATGAAGCCGGCTGCCAGAAGTCGGGCGATTTCTTCACCAATGATCCTTCTCTTCTCTTCTGATAGGCGGTGGAGGGGTTGCTTGACTGGCTTAGCATCCGGCCGCACATGCAGCTTGTGCTCGGTGAAATCATTCGGAACACCCGGCATGTCCTTGGGGGACCATGCAAAGATGTCCCGATTCTCACGGAGGAAGTCGACGAGCTCGCTTTCCTATTTGCTGTTGAGGTTAGCCCCCACGAGAGCGTACTTCTCCGGGTGCGCCGGGTCCAGGATGATCTTCTTGGTTTCCTTGGCCGGCTGGAAGGAGCCCTCAGCCTCAACCTCCTTGGGGTCGGAGGGCATGGCCGGCTGCTCGCTGGCCATGGCCACAGCCCGGTCAAGGAGGCGCTTCTCTTGGGCGATGACGAGGGACTCGGCCAGCTGGGAGCTGGCCGCGGCACATGTGAGCGACTTCTTGTAGTCGCCGGCAATGGTGATGATGCCCTTGGGACCCGGCATCTTCATCTTCAGGAACGCGTAATGCGGAACCGTCTTGAATTTGGCCAGCGCAGGCCGGCCCAAGAGCGCGTGGTAGGGGCTGTCCAAGTCAGCCACCTCGAACCAGATTGGCTGACGGCGGAAGTGGGCCTTGTCACCGAACAGGACGTCAATCTTGATCTTGCCGATTGGAGAGCAGGAAAGCCCAGGGACAAAGCCATGGAACACGGTCCGTCTGGGCTGGAGTTGTTTCTCCTTGATGCCCAGCTTTTCCATGGTGTCGCGGTAGAGGATGTTGATGCTGCTACCGCCGTCTATCAGGATTCGAGAGAAGCGGCAGGCCCGCCTCTCGGTTGAGAAGGTGGAGTCCAGCACCATGGCATAAGCATCCAGTGTGGGCATCACGGCCGGATGGTCATCGCGGCTCCAGGTGATGGGCCTCTCGGACCAGTGCATAAATTGGGGGACCTCTGAAACAACAGCATTCACCTCGCGGTGCTTCTAACGCCGACTATGCTTGTCGTCGGCGTCACTGGTGAAGATGACGTAGGTGGCATTATCGTCGGGGAACTCATCTTGGAGCATGCCGATAGGACGGGCTGGCTGCTGAGGAGCCGGAGCCGCCGGGACGGGAGGAGGAGGCGGCAAACCCTCACCCTTAGCGATTCGAGCGAGCCAGTTGCATTGCCTGGTTATATGGTTGGACGGCTTCATGCCGCTGTGGAACTTGCATGGAGCGTTGAGGGCTTGCTCGAAGGAGAAGGCCGGCAGCCAGGCACCCTTGCCGCCCCGCTGACGCTTGGGGCCAGGTTGACCTGCCGGCTGCTGGTCCTCAACAGTAGCCACCTGTCGGTTGCTAGAAGTTGGCTGCTGGGCCTTGCGCTTGCTGTCGTTCGGCTGCTGACGCCGGTTGGAGTCACCAACCGGCGGCTGGGAAGCCGGCTGGATCACCTTCCCGGACGTGTTAACCCGGATCTCCGACTTCAAGGAAGAGTCGGCCGTGGCGTACTTGTCTGCCACAACCAGAAGCTCGTCCAAGGTAGTCGGCTCATTGCACAAAAGCTTGTGCTTCAGCAGGGTGCCCTCTCTACACCCGGCGTTGAAGTACTCGATGTCCTGCACCTCGTGCACCCCTTCGCAGGAGTTGCGCAACTCGGCCCAGCGCGTCAGGTAGTCGCGAGTGGACTTAGTCGGACCCTGAACGCACATGGAGAGCTGGCGAGGCTCGGGGCCGCTTGTAGGTGCTGGTGAAGTTGCGGACGAAGACGTCGCTGAAGTCCAACCAGCTGTTGATGCTGCTGGGTTTGAGGCTGTTCAGCCATGTCCGGGCCGTGCCCTGGAGCATGAGCGGAACATACTTCACGGCAACGAGCTTGTTGCCGTTTGCTATGCTGACTGCTGTGGCGTAGTCGGTCAGCCAGTCCTCTAGCTTCACGGTGTCGGTGTACTTGGGAGTGTCGCGGGGGAGCGAGAACCCTTTGTGGAAGGGCTCATCGCGGATGCGGGGGCCGAAGCAGGCCGGGCCGACTGTATCCTCCTCCTCTACTTCCAGGGACTGAGCCAGCTGCTCGATCCGGCGACGAGCGTCATTCTCGCCGATTGCTTCGCGGGGGCCTAGCCGGCCCTCCAAAATCGGGTGGTCAACCGGCGCCGGAGAAGCCAACCTCTCCCTGTGGGGGAGGGGGGGAGGCGGTCGTTCGTCCTGCTGGCGCCGGCCCTCCAGGTTCGAAGGAACTTCTCGGCTGCCCATAACTGTCTGGTGAGAGCACCGGCTATGGCTAGCTGCCGGCTCCGGGTTCCGCTGTCCGCGGCCGTCACCACTAGGGGACCGGGAGGTCGCTCCATTCTCGCGGCGGGGTGGAGGGTTCCGTTTCGGGAACTCGGCATGCCGGCCGGCTCCCACCACGCGGTTGCACGCGCCTTGCTGCTTGTTCGCAGCGTCGAGGAGTTCCTAGAGGCGGTCTAGCTGGTTGCGCCGTTCATCGCCCTCCAGGTTCTCGAGTTCTCCTGCCGCCGCCTGTGCGGCGCGCAGGTTCTGCACGAGGGTGTCATAGATCGGACGTCCGACTCCCAGCATGCTTGCGATGGCTGCGCCGCGTTGCCAGATGGCGCCGGCTCGGCTAGGCTCAGCCGCAGCCGGCGTGCCGCTAGCTATGTGGTTGATCTCGCGCTGGTTGGCCTCAGCGCGGCGCTTCATGGCCACCATATTGGTGGCGCTGTCGAGGAGCTTGACGCAGATTTCTTCTAGCGCCGCCGCGTCGGCGTTGGCTCCGACGGGAGCCGCCAGGTCCTGCATCGCTGCTCGCAATGGGTCCTGGACGGCCCCGCCAGAGGCCTGGCTGTGGCCAGTGACCATCACCTCCAAGAAGACGCCGGCGTCGAGCGCGCCAGCCGAGGCGACGCTAGAGACGGGAGGGAGAGGGTCGTCGATCACCACCACGCCACTGGGGAACCCGTCGGTGGCGTCTGCGTCAGAGAGGCTGAGCTTCCCAAAGAGGTCAATGAGGTAGCCCGCTGGGCAAACGGCCCCCACGTCGGGTGATGCGCTGGTGCAAGCGCAAGCGAATGTATCGGGCTGGCTGATCAGGCCGGCCGCGACGTGCTCGACGGAGAGGAAGGCGGTTCCCGTCCAGAACGTGTCTCCGGCCGACGCCGCGAATGGCCCCACGGTGGGCGCCAACTGTCATGGTAATCTCACGTCAGATGCCAGGGGGTGGCTTATCATGGGTGGAGCCAAGAGGATGTCGTCGGGCCCTGGAAGCGGGAGTGAGCACGAGCTCGATCGCACACGAGACGTACCCAGGTTTGGGGCTCTCCGGAGAGATAACACCCCTAGTCTTGCTCTGCGGGGTCTCTGCATGATGACTATGATCAAGAGTGTACAAGGTTGTTCCTTCAGCTGTGTTGCTAGAGGAGGAAGATGGGTAGAGCTACCTCTCTTCTCCTAGCTATGGTGGTATATGGGAATGAAGGATGAACCCTTTGCTAGGGTAAGCCCTGGGGGGTTTTATAGGCCAACCCCTCAAGGGTACAATGGTAATGTGACCGGGTGTAGGACCCGAACATCAGTGTCTAGGGTCGCCGGGTTCTCCGCCGGCTGCCAAGAATCCGGCCGACAGGTAGGGCCCGCCACCTGCGGGACACACTGATTGCCTTTTGCTTTAGCTTTGTACTTGATGACGGAGGCTTCGTCAGGAGTCGTATGGCTACAGTCCCGCGTCAGGGGGTTGGTGGCCGCTTGGTCAGCGCACACTGTAGCCGTGCTCCGTCTTATCGTAGTGGGTGAGTGCGGACTCTGAGGGGAGGGAAGGGTCCGTCTGCCGGGAGCCGGCCCGCCCCTCAACGCTGCCTTCTAGGGGTGCGCCACCTTCTGGTAGCTCGCGGACAGGTAGGGCCCGCCGCCTGCGGGCCGTACTGACTGCCTTTTGCTGTAGCATGACCCTTGCTGACAAGGGCAATGTCCCGAGTCGCATGGCTACAGTCCTGCGCCAGGCGGGTAGGTGACTGGTTGGTCAGCCTACACTGTAGCCACGCTCCTCCGGGATTCGGGGGAGTAGTTGGCTCTGCAGCCACACCCCATGTCGTCGGAGTAGGTGAGTGCGGACTCCAAGGGGAGGAGGGGCCGTCTGGTAGGAGTCGGCCTCCCCCAAGAGCCGCCTTCTATGAGTGCGCCGTCTTCTGGAAGACGGCACACTTGGTCCTAGCGGGACCAAGGAACCGGCCGCATGCCCGGAAGGCATGAGGGGCTTTGCTAGCCACGATGTCTTGATATGTTATTAGGTCCGGATGAGGCTACCCAGGGTCTATCCCCCCGACAGTCTGAGTTAGTATCGATCACCAGGAATATACACCAAAGGGGTCTACTCTGTTTATAAGGACCTCATATTAAGGCAACCTGTTTGTCTAGCTGCATATGTTCAGAATCGTCAGTATGGTATATCCAAGTCTGTCATGTCAGACCAAAGGCCAGCTCAACAGATTGACTTTAGTGACCGTGTTAAAGCATCGCCCGGCTTACTATCCACATGGGTATACCGACAGAATGAGTAATCAGGATGTTGAACGACAGTCTCACAGCATGTGTCCTAGCATATGGAATTTAGTAAAAGATTGGGTGTCCACCTGGAAAATTTGTTCACAGCTCTATGGAATGCTGTCAGTGCTGGATATAATAATGACACATCCCTCAGGAACAACTCTCGGACTTGTGAGATGGACATATATCGCAGTCATGATAATCTACCGCACCCCGTTAAGCCGGCAGGTTTAAAAGAAATGGGAGTCAAAGTAACATATGAGGTAAGACCTGTCAGCATATGGATACAGTAGAGCAAACCATCCCTGAGCAAGGTAGGCAGTCATATGAAATTCAGTGGGAACATCACATAAGGAAAAAAAAGGATACCCGAGTTGGAAACGGTTTCCTTAAGTCAGAATATTCATGCCTGTTCCCTGAGCAACCAAATCTCGAGGACGAGATTTCTTTAAGGGGGGAAGGTTTGTAACACCCTGGATTTTGGCCCTTTCTTTTTCATTTGAATTTCTTTGGGATTTTATTTGAAATTTCTTTTATGTGGTTGTGTGGTCTTGAAACCTGAGGAGATCACCTTTGATTCCTCTCCCTAGTGGCTTGTCATCCTCAAAACCATCCCAAGATTATGTCATTTTCATCTTAGCCCAAACCCAATATTCTTTTTCATGGGAATATTCCTTTTTCTATTAAAGGAATAACCCTGCTTGCCCTAGGTTGTGAAGCAACCTATATTTATGTCTTCCACAAAATTCCCATATAATTCTCCTAAATTTTTTGGATCATATATGCCCCAAATATGTCCAAACTTTCCATTCTTAGCCCGAAAATAATTCATCAATATTCATTCTTCAATTCTGTCCAGTGTGGCCTTCTGAGAAGGAAGTGCCACCTATATTTTCTTGATTACTCCCAAACTTTTTGGGCACTCTTTCCTATCCATATAATTGACACATGACAAAATTCAACTCAATTTGCCTAGTGAATCTCCCTGAGCAATTTTTCAAAGTTTCTGTTCAAACAGAGGCCTTGTGAAGGAAGTACAAGATAGGTATATCCAAATGAGTTGAAATTTTTCAAGATCCTTAAAATGCTCAAATCATGGCACTCCACCAAATGTTAGATCCATTCAATAATCTATGTGAGCACACCATCAAATCTTTGCTTCTGTCAATATTTTCAGGTTGTGAAGCAAGTATATTTTATATTGCTTAATTAATTCTGAGAAATTACCAGATCATGATCCTGCAAATATAACTTCTCTACACCAAATTTGGGATCATTTCAGCAAGCCAATTTCTCTACAAAATTATCCCAAGTTTCTGGACAGAGAGGAACACTGTGAAGCAAGTACCATTTTGGCAATTCCAATTGGTATTAAACTTTTACATAATACTTATATGTCCAAATAATTCGGCCTTGCCAAATTTCATCTTAATAAAATCATCTATATGAGTGCTACTTTATGATCTTGTTTCTAGACCAAATTATGCAGTTGTAAAGTAACTATATTAAATATTGATCCAAATCCCTCCAAAATTCACAGTATCCTTGTCCTTCCTACCCTAGACCTCTGAGACATCTTGTTGTATCACTTAGCCATGTCTGTTCTCCACAGTTTCATGCCACAGTTTGATACAGAAAACTTCAGAGGACCATTCCCATCTAACTGCAGGCTGTTTCTTCGATAAATCACCTCAGTAGTAACCTATCTTGGAGAGACTACACACTGGACACGGTCTGCCTAGCTTACTCACCATACACGCGTCGGTGCACGCGGTGACCGCGCAGCTGGCATGCCCGCACGCGTGCTCTAGTGCGTTTGGCCGCGTCCAGGGCGTCTTCTAGCTCCGACCCCTCCCCCTCTTGTCGTTCTCTCGCGCCCATGCATGTCTGGTAGCTTCATCGTGCATTCTCCCTCACTCTAGACCCTTCTCCCCCTCCGGATTCTTCCACGGTGAGCCGTCCCCGTCGTTGCACAGTGTGTGCCCGTGACCGCTGTCGCCTTCCCTCCCCTGGCTTCTTCCTTCTCGTGCACTTTGGCTTGGCTCGGCTCCGTGACCCTCCCCTGCCCTCTCCCGTAGCATCCTCGCCCCTCCCGTGACCTCAGTTCACGCCAGAGCTCCGGCCAGACTCGCGTGGCGGCGACCGGCCCGGGCACCTCGCCCTGGCTATATAAAGGCCACCCGAGACCTCCCGAGCTCTCCACCGGCCTTATCTCACTCCCTGCAACCTCCCCAACCCCTCCATTTCGCTCGAGGAGCCCTCTTGCTCCACCACCGCTGCCATGGTCGTCGCCGGCCCACTCCTAAATTCGGGCACTGCCGGCCCTCTCTCTTCCTCTAGCCACCACCAGAAGCCTCCACCACCACCCCCGGAGCTATCCCTGCACCTCTCATCCTCCTCCTCCGGTGGCCTTTGGCTGCGAGTCCTCTGGCGCCCAATGCCTTCCTCTGCCGCGGCCGAGGTCCTACCTGTTCCAGGGCTCTCCGGTGAGCGAGTTCCCTCCAGGAGGGTGCGACCCTCTTCCCTGAGTGCTCCGGTGGTCCGAGCTCCACCGGAGGCGACCGGAGCCGGCCGGGCGAGCGCCGGCGCCGCACCTCTCCCTCAGCTCCACGGGCGAGCAGGAGGTGGAAGAAGACCCTGCCGGGCGGGCCCACCTGCCGCGGACCCCACTTGTCGGCCACTCAGACCCCAGCCGCTGACGTGGATAAGTGGACGTGCATTTCCCTGGAGTGCGTCTTCGTGCACTAAAAGTGTAATCAAGTTCGTTTCTGTTAAAAGTATGCTTTTCTTCTGTGAAGACGTATTTCCTAAAGTGCGCTAACTATTTTTCCAGCCAGGGACCAGTTTGTAGAGTTTCTTTTTATAGATTGGTCCCTGAGTTTCGTCTGGCTATATCTTTTCAACCGCAACTCCAAATGAGGTGATTCCAATGCCCACGTCTTCATCTCATCGAGCCCGTTCTGTTGGTATCATTTTCATGATGTTGTCACACTGTGAAAATGACCATTTTGCCCTTGCCCTTATCTAGCCCCCCTTCGAGAGAGAAGCTTTTCCGGCGATCCTTCCGCAAGCTTTCCGCACTTCTTCCCGGAGAACCCTTCATCCCCAGGCAACCCATGATAGCCACTTGCATGATGGTCTTGCAATAGTCTTGGTTCTCTACTTGAATATTTAAAGAAGTTGTGCGTGTTAATATTTTCGCGTATGCTTATTATGCTTAGGGATCCATGTTCGTTACTATGTCATGATCATGCTGCATCTGTTAGTTAAATGATTTCTTGCTAATGCTATTATCATGTTATATTCTGGTAATTACTTTCGGTGCTAGTGGTCATGTTATGCTTATATTTGGTGCTATACTTGTGATATTCATGCTTGTTATTATGCCATGCTCATTTGCATCGGGTAGAGAAAAATCCTTTATTGATGTTGATGTTAAGATCTGCATGCTAAATGGTTCTGTTACCTATCCATGCTCATGTTGATATCATGCTCATCTGCATTGTTATTTCATCATGTTATTGTGACTCAGCTCATTACATTCAAGTTTAACTAGACTTTAATACAACTTGAACACCTGTTGGCTGAGTCATAGTGCCATCGAGACGAGCTGACCAGTGCAGCCACATTTGCCTTTATGGGAAGGCCTTAATGCGGTCTATTGTCATGACCTCTCGCCGGTGCCTCCAACTAGGGAAGGTTGTGTATGCGCGCTGCCCTGGCCCGGTAGGCGGTGATAACCTTGTGTGCCCGAGTTGGTTTGAGTGCTCTTGTCCCCGTTTGCGACAGTTTATGTTTTGCCACGACAGTGGTCGTTGGGTGTCATGAGGTGACATCGGGGCCACCCAGGACTTAGCCCAAAGGGGAGTTTGTCAGAGTGGCCGGGAGGGTGTCATGCAGTAGATCGGTTTTGTCGGAACGCCGTTGGTCCACCCGAATGGGAGCACGAGGCCTTGGGTTCCGTAGTGTGGGTACAGTGTACTAACCTCTGCAGAGTGTATAATCTATCGATAGCCGCGCCCGCAGATATGGGCCCAGTTTGTAGTAGGTCCCACTATGGGTCAACAGTAATAATAACCTGACTAATAAACAACCCCGGTCTAATGAGGAAATAAGTTGGTTGATCTTTATGTGGTCACGGGAGGATCACGATGGTATTCTTGATAATGATAAGGTGATCTTGTGAGGATCCCAATGGTATTCTCGATAATGATGAGGTGATCGAGTGAAGATCCCGATGGTATTCTTGATAATGCTTGAAGTGATCCCGTGACCACGATGGTAAGTAAGAGTGGCATATATTTGGTGGTTACGAGGTAACCCCGACCAGAGTAAGTGATATTTGTAAGCATAGTGCATGCTAGTATCATCATTGTTCATGTCTCGAGTAATATGTTCATGCCATGCTGATAATGTTCTAGCGGTATCATGTTCATCTTGTACATGCCATGTTGTTCTAGTTGTATCATGCTCATCCTTGTTTAACCTGTAACCTGTAAATGCCATGCTGTTGTTTGTCTTGATTGCTTTTGGTTGCTGTGAGCTTGCGAGTACATTCAAAGTACTCACCTGGCATGTCATGCCAGTTTCCAGGTCATGCCGTGTTTGCTTGATTGCCGAGGATCCCGAGTTTGCGAGCTAGGATAAGCGTTCCATCAAGAGTCCCTGCGGAGTGGAGTCCATTGCTGTCGTTGTTGTTCCGTTGCTAGAAGTTATTCTGCTGCTACGAGTTGTTCTGCTGCTAGCATAGAGCTGCCTGAGCAGGCGTAGTGTCGCCGTGCCGATGTAATTCCCTGTTATATCGGAACCCTTGTATCCCCGAGTATTTGTTATAAAGAGCTGATTTGTTCTATGCCAAGCAGTGCCGTATTCCAGAAGACTTGATCTCTGGGCTGGAATATGGGGTGTTCCGATCTCTCTGAGCCGGGGTGCCACACATTATGTGGAAACAATTATGAATCTTATATTGACAGTACCAAAGTGAATGATTTGTCTTTATCATACTAACCCATCTCACGAAGTTCCGTCAAGTTTTGTGTGATTGAAGTTTTCAAGTTTTGGGTAAGATATCGATATGAGGAGAATAAGGAATGGCAAGACCCTAAGCTTGGGGATGCCCAAGGCACCAAAGGGTAATATTCAAGGAAGATCCAAGCAACTAAGCTTGGGGATGCCCCGCAAGGCATCCCCTCTTCGTCTCCAACATTATCGGTAAGCTTACTTGGAGCTACATTTTTATTCGTCAGATGATATGTGTTTTGCTTGGAGTGTCATATTATTTTATTAGGATTTTCTTGAGGTTATTTATAATAATGTTTTATATCTTTTACTTCAATAAAAATGTCAAGTATAGCCTTTGCCATGCTTATTTTGCAAGTCTATATGTTGCTGTTTGAAAACAGAAAGTTGCACGCTAGTGCGTGAATGCTTGAGAAAAGTCAGAATGTGATAAAAAGCTATGATAAATTTTCTACAGTGTGATAAATTTTCAGAATTTTTGGAGTTAGGGACGTGTGAGTAAAATTGCACTCTTTACAGACTGTCCTGTTTAGATAGATTGCTGTTATGTTTGCATTGTTTGCATATATTTGCTTGTTTAATGATTCTATTTGAGGATAGGAGTATTAAATATGCAGAGGCATTTAGTATGCAATGTTAAATAATAATTTTAGTGATTTGTTACAGTAGAGAATGATAAGGTGTTCCATTGATTCATACTAACTTTTCTCATGAGTTCTTATTGAGTTTTGTGTGGATGAAGTTTTTAAGATTTAGGCAAACTGTGATATAAAAGGAATTAAGGAGACACGAAAGCTCAAGCTTGGGGATGCCCAAGGCAGCCCAAGATAACATTTCAAGAAGTCTCAAGCATATAACTTGGGGATGCCCCGATAGGCATCCCACCTTTCTTCATCAACAACTATCGGTTAGTGTCCGGAGCCTAAGCTTTTGCTTCTTCACATGAGTTGTGCTATTCTTAGAATGTCATTTTTTTTTCTTGCTATTTTAATAAAATATTTAGATATGAAAGTTTTTTAAATGAGAGAGAGTCCTCACATAGCTACCTATTTACTTAACTACTCATTTGATCTTCACTTATATATTTTTGGAGTAGTTTGTCATTTACTCTTGTGCTTCACTTATATCCTATGAGTAAATTGTTGAATGAATTGAATATCATGAAGTTGAAATAATATGTTCATATCATGACTAGTAGTAGCTCCACATTGGGTTTAGAAAGTGAAATCTTTTGAAGCTTGACAATCGCAATATTGGTCATACAAGCAATTCATGAATGATTAGTATAAGGAAGAGAACTTTCACATACAAATATATTATCTTGGACATCTTCTATGATTGTCATTACCCATTAATTATTTTCAAACTTGAGCAAATTAGTTGAAGTTGGACAAGGAAGACAGCGTAATGAGTTATGTTTGGGTATATTTGCATAGAAGTTATATTGTTATGGATCCTCCAACATGTGGTGTTTTCCTAGGATCTTTTGCTAGCCAAAAAATCATACTAAGAAGAGATACTACTTGTGCATCCAAAAACCCTTAAATCCAGTTTCTTGCCATGAGTGTCCACCATACCTACCTATGGATTGAATAAGATCCTTCAAGTAAGTTGTCATCGGTGCATAAAGCAATAAAAATTGCTCCTAAATATGTTTGATCTATTATTGTAAGGGAAAATTGAGCGTTGTACGAACTTGTGATGGAAAAGTAATAAAAGTGACGGACTACATAATAAAGGTTGCTATCATAAGGGGCAATATAACATGACATTCCTTTGCATTAAGAGCTTGGGCATCCAACAATAAAAGGCGCATGACAACCTCTGCTTCACTCTGCGAAGGGCCTATCTTTTACTTTTCAGTATTTACTTTTATGCAAGAGTCAATAGTATGCATTCTCATTTCAACCTCAATTATCCTCTAGTTGGCAAGCATCATGTGGTGGGGAAAGATCTAGGCACATATGGCCAGTCAAATATATTTGATCATGATTTATTATTGTTGACAATTATCTCTATGATAAATGAGTTGGGAGGTGAAACATTAAGCCCCTATCTTTCTCTGTGTTCGATGGATGCCATTTGTTCTTAAAATATGCTTTGAGTACTAGCAATCATAGAAGACTATATGATGATAGAGTATGTGGAGCTCTTACTTAGACTCTGTTGAATAAATTGAATTGCAATTGTTTGGTGACTAAGAATATAGGTTGTTGAGTTTCAAGAGAATTCATTGTTTGAACCTTAACACGTGAATTGGTTGCTACTTTAACATGAGAAGTTTTATGAGAAAGAATTGTTGTTATGATGCTAGGAAAAGTGATTGAAATTACCATTGATCAAACTTATGCACTTTGCTAGCATTCACACTTCATAAATTATTTCTTTTATCATTTACCTACTTGAGGACGAGTAGGAATTAAGCTTGGGGATGCTGATACGTCTCCAATGTATCTATAATTTATGAAGTATTCAGGCCATGTTTACAAGAATTTTATATGGTTTTGGTATGATTTGGATGGAACTAACCCGGACTGACGCTGTTTTCAGCAGAATTACCATGGTGTTGTTTTTTGTGCAGAAATAAAAGTTCTCCAAATGCAACGAAACTTTTTGATGATTTTTTTTAAACAAAAGAGGCACTAGAAGCTTCGTGGGAGGACCAGAAGGTGAAGGAGGTGAGCACAAGACACCTGGGTGCGCCAGGAGGCCCAGGCGCGCCCAGGTGGGTTGTGCCTACCTCGAGGCCCATCTTCGCGTGATTCCAACGCTGAAAAATCCTATAAATAGAGAAACTATCAGAAATAACCCTAGATCAGAAGTTCCGCTGCCACAAGCCTTAGTAGCCATGAAAAACCAATCTAGACCCCGTTCCGGCACCCTGCCGTAGGGGGAATCATCACCGGTGGCCATCTTCATCATCCCGGCGGCCACCATGATGAGGAGGGAGTAGTCCACCCTCGGGGCCGAGGGTTTGTACCAGTAGCTATGTGTTTAATCTCTCTCTCTCTCTCTCGTGTTCTTGAGATGTCACGATCTTGATGTATCATGGGCTTTGTTAATATAGTTGGATCATATGGTGTTTTCCCCTCTCTATCTTGTTGTGAATTGAGTTTCCCCTTTGAGATTTTGTTTGATCGGATTGAATACTTTTTTGGATTTGAGAGCATTTGATCTATGTCTTGGCACTCAAATCGCGGATTCCCGAGGTGACATTGGGGTAATCTATGCATAGGGGTTGATGCACGTTTCCGTCCTTGTTTCTCCGGTAGAAATCTTGGGGCACTCTTTGAGGTTCTTTGTGTTGGATTGAGTATTATGAATCTGAAATTGTTTGATGCATATCATATAATCAACTCATGGATACTCGCGGTGACATTGGAGTATGTAGGTGACATTAGAGTTGGTTGATGTGTATCATATTGTGTTATTTTAGTATGAACTCTTCGTTAGATCGATCTTAAAGAATAGCTTGGTGTTATTTTAGTATGAAATCTATGATAGATTGATCGGAAAGAATAGCTTTGATGTGGTTTCGTACCCTACAAACAATTTCTTCTTATGTTCTCTGCTAGATAAGAACTTTGGAGTGATTCTTCATCGCACGTTGAGGGATGGTTATATGATCCAATTATATTAGCATTGTTGAGAGATTGCACTAGCGAAAGTACGGACCCTAGGCCTCATTTTTATGTATTGTAATACCGTTTGTGCTCACTTGTTCTACTTGCTACCTTGCTGTTTTTTTATTGTTACAATTAGAAAAATCAATATCTACTATCATTACTACGCTTGTATCACCATCTCTTCACCGAACTAGTGCACCCATACAAATTGCCATTGTATTTGGTGTGTTGGGGACACAAGAGACTTTTGTTATTTGGTTGCAAGGTTGTTTGAGAGAGACCATCTTCATCCCATGCCTCCATGGATTGATAAACCTTAGGTCATCCACTTGAGGGAAATTGCTACTGTCCTACAAAACTATGTGCTTGGAGGCCCAACACGAGTCTACAAGAATAAAGTTGCATAGTATACAACAGTGGTCAGGCAGGTAGCTAAGAGTGGGGAAGCTATCCTTGGAGTCACACCCTCCAGTAGGCGGTCAGCAACGCCTCCGTACAACGACTCTAAGGTTCTGACGATCTATCAGACATTCTCCTCAAATAATCAGAGGAAAAGAGCCCTTCGAGAGCTCGGCCAAGTCCACCAAGTGACAGCTACAAATTCATGGACGGATACACCGATCACCTTCGACGAAGAAGACGAGCCAAGGGCCCGCCCCGTCCGGGCACCTGCCGCACTAGTCCTCGATCCCATAGTGGACGGCTTCAGACTAACCAAGGTGCTAATGGACGGAGGCAGCGGTTTAAACCTCATTTACGAGGACACCCTTGACAAAATGCAGTTTGGCAGATCTCGCGTCGAACAGAGCTATACTACCTTTCGAGGAATCATCCCCGGCAGAGAAGCGCGCTACTCCGGATGAGTCACGCTTGACGTGGTATTCAGCACTGATAACCGACAAGTATAGGGGATCGCAACAGTTTTCGAGGGTAGAGTATTCAACCCAATTTATAGATTCGACACAATGGGAGCCAAAGAATATTTGTAGGTATTAGAAGTTGAGTTGTCAATTCAACCACACCTGGAGATTAAATATCTGCAGCAAGGTGATCAGTAATATGATAATTTTAATAGTAGTGGTAACAGTAGTAGTAACGATAACAGTGATAGCAATGATTTTGTAGCAAGTGTGACAATAGCAGCAGTAGTAACTTAGCAAGAACAATATGTGGAAAATTCGTAGGCACTGCATCGGTGAATTCGTTGGATGACATTCATCATATAACAGTCATAACCTAGGGCGATACAAAACTAGCTCCAGTTCATAAATATAATATAGGCATGTATTCTGTAAATAGTCATACATGCTTATGGAAAAGAACTCGCATGGCATCTTTTGTCCTACCCTCCCATGGCAGTGGGGTCCATAAGGAAACTAAGGGATATTAAGGCCTCCTTTTAATAAAGAACCAGAACAAAGCATTAACACATAGTGAATACATGAACTCCTCAAACTACGGTCATCACCAGAAAGTATCCCAATTATAGTCACCCTGGGGTTTACGGATCATAACATGTAATAGGTGAATATGACTTGCAAGATCGAATCTAGAACATAGATATAATGGTGAAAACATGAACGGTTCAGATCTGAAATCATGGCACTTGGGCCCTAGTGACAAGCATTAAGCATGGCAAAGTCATAAAAACATCAATCTCAGAACATAGTGGATACTAGGGATCAAGACCTAACAAAACTAACTCGATTACATGATGAATCTGATCCAACTCCTCACCGAACAGCGAGCCTATGAAGGAATTACTCACTCCCGGTGGGGAGCATCATGGAATTGGTGATGAAGGAGGGTTGGTGATGACGAAGACCGAAGATTCCCTTCTCCGAAGCCCCAAACGGGCTCCAGATCTGGCCTCCCGATGA
Source organism: Thinopyrum elongatum (assembly GCA_011799875.1). NCBI lineage: Eukaryota > Viridiplantae > Streptophyta > Magnoliopsida > Poales > Poaceae > Thinopyrum > Thinopyrum elongatum. The sequence goes on along the minus strand of CM022300.1, from coordinate 547,329,127 downwards.
AGAACAGGAGGTGGCGGCGGCTCCGTATCATGAAATGTGATGAAACTTCCTCCCCTATTTTTTTCTCTGAAAATATGTACTTATGGAGTTGGAATTAGGGTCTGCGGGGCCATGAGGTAGGCACAACCCACCAAGGTGCGCCAGAGGGGGGGCGCACCCTGGTGTCTTGTGCCCAGCCAGGGGCCCCCCTCCGATGGTTCTTGGCTCCAGTATTTTTTATTTATTGTAAAATAATTCTCCAAAAAGTTTTGTTCCATTCCGAGAACTTTTATTTCTACACAAAAACAACACCATGGTAGTTCAGCTGAAAACAACGTCAGTCCGGGTTAGTTTCATTCAAATCATGCAAATTATAGTCCAAAACAAGAGCAAAAAAGCGTTAGGAAAAGTAGATACGACGGAGACGTATCAGGCACCCCCGAGAACTACAGGTCCGAAGAACTACTCTTCCACATTGTACCCTTCCATAGCGGATACCACACCTTATTGGGTTGTGACACATTCACAAGGTTTCAGGCCATACCACATTACGGGTATATGAAACTCAAACTGACAGGGCCCAATGGCGTGATCACAATTACAAGCGATCCGGATAGAGCCCTTTGAGCCAAAAACAAAACAACATCGCTCGCCCTCGAAGCATTATCCGAGGCTCTCGCAGCCGAGGAATTAACCACACTCCACACAATGGTGGATAGGGACGACGTAGTCCTCAGTAAAAGGCCCAAATCCACATCCTTCAAACCGGCCGACGAAATCATCAAATTTCAAGTGCATCCAACGGACCCCAACAAAACAGCGTCCATTGGAGCCCAGCTGGACCCCATAGTCGACGAAGCATTGCGGACATTCCTGCGCGAGAGCTGGGACATATTTTCCTGGCACCCTTTGGATATGCCAGGAATCCCATGAAGACTAGCGGAGCATAGCCTGAACATAATCAAGGGCTTCAAGCCAGTTAAACAGGCGCTGCGCCGATTTTTCGAACCCAAGTGTCAAGCTATGGGGGAAGAATTAGCAAAATTACTTGAAGCCGGATTCATCCGAGAAATAAAACACCCCGAGTGGTTGGCAAATCTGGTCATGGTGCCCAAGAAGGACAAATCCTAGCGGTTATGCGTCAATTTTAAATACCTAAATAAAGCCTGCCCTAAGGATCCCTTCCCCTTACCCCGCATAGACCAGAGCATCGACGCCACCACGGGACACGACTCACTGTGCTTCCTTGATGCCTACTCCAGATACCATCAAATAAAGATGAAGGAGTCCGACCAAGCCGCAACCGCCTTCATCACCCCCTATGGGCCATTCTGCTTCAAGACAAGGCCCTTCGGGTTGAAGAACGCAAGCGCCACATATCAGCGCATGATTCAAACATGCCTAGAAAACTAAATTGGCTAAACAGTTGAAGCATATGTAGATGACGTGGTCATTAAAACCAAACACGTCAGCTAGTTGGTGGATGACCTTCACCAGACCTTCAAAAATTTGCGGGCTTACGATATACGGCTCAACCCAGACAAATGTGTCTTTGGGATTCCCGCCGGAAAACTGCTCGGATTCATTGTTTCCCATAGGGGGATAGAGGCCAATCCGGCTAAAATTCGAGCTTTATCCCAGCTAGCAATACCCATGGAGCTGAAACACGTCCAGAAGTTGGTGGGCCGTGTGGCAGCCTTGAGACACTTTATTTCCCGCCTTGCTGAAAAGGCACTGACTCTCTACAAATTGCTCAAAAAGACCAAAAACTTCAAGTGGACCGATGAAGCAACTATTGCAGTGGAGGAAATAAAAACAATACTAGCAGGCAACCCTATACTAGCAGCACCCGACGTAGGCGAACCAATGTTATTATACATCTCGGCCACAAATCAAGTAGTGAGTGCGGTCCTAGTGGTAGAACGAGAAGTGGAGGGCCACAAGTTCCTGGTGCAGAAGCCAGTCTACTACGTATCAGAAGTGCTTACCATGTGCATATCCCGGTATCCACATTATCAGAAGATAGCCTATACAGTTTTTATGGCATCCCGAAAGCTCCGACTCTACTTTCAAGAGTGTTTGGTCACAGTGGCATCCGAGGTACCCCTGAATGACATCATCAACAACAGGGACGCCATAGGCCGCATTGCCAAATGGGCCATAGAGCTCCTTCCCTTCGAAATCGTGAACAAACCACGCCGAGCTATTCAATCTCAGGTGTTGGCCGATTTTCTCGCCGAATGGACAGAAGCCGAGTTCCCCCGGGAATATAGTACATACCCACACTGGACAATGTACTTTGACAGCTCCAAGATGTTAGCCGGACTGGGGGCTGGGGTGATCCTCACATCTCCCACGGGCGACAATATCCGGTATGTACTACATATTATGTACACGGATTCCAACAACGCAGCCGAATACGAGGCTCTGTTTAGGGCGTACAACGTCAATGGGCGTACAACGGCTCGAGGTGCGGGGAGACTCTAACCTCGCCATCTCCCAAGTCAACAGTGAATTACATGCCAAAGACCCAAAAATGATGGCATATCGGAACGTCGTCCTTAAAATATCAGCCCGATTCGAAGGGTTAGAATTTCACCGTGTCTCCAGAGACAGCAATCAAGCTGTGGACGTCCATGCCCGCATGGGCGCTAAACGTGACCCAGTCCCTAAGAACACCTTCTTAGAATGGCTTTTCAAGCCATCTGTGGTGTGGCAGGATGGGGGCAAGGAAGCAGCCAGTGGCCCTGATCAGATCGTCCCTCCAGACATTGAGCTAGACGACGAAATCATCAGTGGCTCGGCACTCGAAGAAACACCTTCGGCTCATGAAGTCATGGCTGTAATCGCACCATGGACCGAGCCCTTCCTTGCCTACCTTCTCTGGTAAGAGCTCCACGATGACCAGACCGAGGCACGACGCATAGTTTGGCGTTCTAAAGCCTACAAGGTCCACGAGGGTGAGCTGTACAAGAAAAGCACTACCGGAGTAATCCAGATATGCATATCTAAAGAGGAGGGGCAGCAACTTTTGGCTGAGATACATGCTGCACTACAAAAAAATACACTTCCGTGATGATACGTGTTTGTCATAGTAGGTCAGGTTTTCTGTCATGCATGTACATCCATGACAATTTTATGACAGAATCATGATAGTCATACCTATGCTGTCGTAGAAATGTTCCATGACAATACCAAAATTATCATCACGGAAGTGTCCACTTGCATGATGATAAATGCCGTGTCATGGAAGTGTTTTCGTCAAGGGTAACCGACACATGGCATCCACCGTAACGGGTCACCGTTAAGCTATCGGGTTCCAGTTTGGATCCGATAAACCGTTAACAGCCCCGACAAAATGGGGATTTTCCACGTGTAAAATTATCATTCGCCGGCGGATCCACGTGTCGGCTCAGCGTTGGGACAGTTGTCATCTAGCGAATGGACGAGGCGTGCCTATGATACGTCGACACATGGATCGGCCCAACAGTGGCCCATTTAAGGTAAAAAGGCCGGCCCAGCTAAAGGCCCACCATATTTTTTCAGATACTAGTGGGCCGGTCCGTTAACAGCCTGCCATGTTTTGGGTCATATTAAGGCCCATATCAGGTCTGGCCCGTTAACAGGCCACTGTTCTTTTGGGCCCATTCTAAGCCGGGTTTGTATTTCAGCATGTTAAATGCCCGTTTACCAGTTCGGCCCCATAATAGTTTCGGCCTGTTAGCAGCCCGTGGTGCATCTGGGCTGTTGTCGGCCCGGTTTCACTTTAGGCCATTTAATGGCCCGTGCTGAAACTGGGCAATTTCTTGTCCGAAGTGACTTTAGGCCTCTTAACGGCCCGTAGTCTTCGTGGATAAATTTCAGCCCAACGTGCCTATCGGCCTGTTAATGGCCCGTGTAATAGTGGGGCCTAATTAAAGCCCGCGTTGAATCCGGCCTGCTTACAGCCCATCTTTTAATGGCCCGTGACACAGTTGGGCCTACGACCCGCGTGGATACCGACCTGCTTAAAGCCCATAATTTTATTGGGCCAAATAGGGCCCGAGATCTATTTTGGCATGTTAACGGCTCATTTTCTATTTGGGTCAAACATGGGCCTAAGATAGTTTCGGCCTGTGTTGGCCCGTGAATTTTTCGGCACAAAGCTAGCCCAATCTAATTTTTAGCCTGTTAAAAGCCCATGGTATTCTCTGGCCCAGCTGGCCAGAACTTTCCTCGGCCTATTAAAGGCGGAAAACTACTATACATTTAGACCTGCTAATGGCCCAAAATGATTATAGGCCCATGTTTTCGCCCATATATAGCGTAGCAAGTTGGGCCGCCTGAAGACCGACAACATTGAGATCCGTTGAAGCTTCCGGCCTAAATTACAGCATACCGACTAAGAATAAACCTAGACTATACAATAAAGAAATTACGGCATATTACATCCACTGGGCATCAAAGTTCGCCACCGGTTATAATAAAGCGCAACGAGACCGCGGATTACATACACTGGGCATCAAAGGTCGCCACCAGTGCATATAAACGCGCTGACAAAAGAATATACAAAACTGAGAGCACTTCAGAAGGCATTAGTCCTAGCCTGGAGGTGCATCGCAAGCAGCAGAACAAGGTGATGAGACCTTAGTTGTGTCAATGATAGATGCTCTAACCCTAGCTGTATAGCACCAAAGCTCGCAAGGCTGTCCTCTAAGGTCTTCTTTGCATCATTGACATCAAGTCAGAGCTGAGCTGAAGCAAGCCTTTCCACTTTAAGTTGAGACTGAAGAAGTCGAACTGATTGAGGCAGCAACTGCACAGAGGTTGTCTCACAGCTGCTGGTGAGTAGCTTCAACTCACTATCTTCATCAAGACATGACCTTGGGGTCATCTCGCTCTCTTCAAGATGGTTTGGCTGACTATCTTCCCTAAAGTTCTGCCTGGCATAAGAGATATGACTCTGAAAGAAAAACAAGGAGACACGTAACAAGTTTCACAATTATATAAGCTAATAAATGGATTTGTTCTGCATAAGGAACATGTTTTTACAACTACAATTTAAAACTAGTAGTTGTTGCAAACATCCAATCAGATGTAAACACCAAAGTAAACAACAGTGGAGGAAATGATGCCTATCCAAATCTATACTAGAACAAAGTTTGAAGGCTTGAGAAGGATGAACTTACATTACATGTTAACACGGGCTGGACAAAGCCCTTCTCCATGTCGATGGAAGGATAATTCAAGAAATTCCCCAAAGAAACTTCTTTATAAGCGTTGCCTTTATTCTACATTTTGTAAAGAGTAAATATAGATCAAATAATATTGGAAGAAATAGAGGATAATGAAGCTCAAGTGCAGAGTGATGATACATAATCAAATAGTTATTAATTAAGTACAGTGTTACAAGGCAAAAGGTACTAACAAGAGGAATGTAGACATCAACGTGTGAAGTGGCATTGGCTTTATTCAACATTTTGGTAAGAGTAAATGTAGATCTGATAATTTGGAGAAAGTGGAGGGCAGGGCAGATAAGATGCAGAGTAATGCTAGACAATCAACTATCTCGCAATGCAAGTATAGTAATACTACCACCGTCCGTTATTACTTGTCGCTCAAATGGATTTATCTAGCACTATTAAGTTCTAAATACATCCAATTGAGCAACAATTAATTCGATACGGAGGGAGTACATGACAACAGGTACTTACATGAGCAATCCAAAACTTCATAACCATTGTGTTAATTCTACATTTAGCTAAGAGTAAATATAGATCATATAATTTCGAGCAAAGGGAGGATAGGGAAGCGAACATTTACAGTGATGCTACATAATCAAACAGCAATGAGTGTAAGTATGCTGACAAAGGCAAGAGGTACTGACAAGAGCAATGCAGTGCCCAGTGTTGTTGAGAGATCCTATGATCCTTTGAGAAAGGAGATTCATCTGAAATTAGTTTTCATACAAGAGAGAAGGTAAGGCACATGCAAAAATGTAGGAGTTCAAATTTTGAATTGATATCATAGACAGTACCTGACGCTGGGCTCTCTGCAGTTCTAATAGGGGTTTGGTCAGTGGAGCAGGGCTAAAGTGTGGTACAGTTGGGCATGTGTTTTCTGTGGCTGCGGATCTATCTGATTTAACATGTATCACTACCTTTTCCAAAAACCTAGTTTGTACTCCTTGAGGATCTGCACTCACCCTCTTCCTTTTGGACATCTATTATGAAAGAACAATATTTGACTGGAAAAACATAGTATGATGACACATGGAATAGGTACAGAAAATGGATAGGTATGACATATACTCATATATGATGCTTAAACTAAGTAGATGGTGGTGTAACAAAGTAGAAGTAATGCAAGAGGTCATATGCAAAATATGTGCGACCAATACAACCTTGCCAAGTTAGAGCAAGCACCTTGATGGGTGAATAAGATAGGCCATCATCCACCATGCCAAGTTTGTTAGCCAGTGGATTGTTCCGTAATATTCATCTCGTGCGCCCAATCTCATATTCATTTTGATCATGTTCAATACCTGACATGCATGAAAACATAAAAATAAGTGAGATTATCTTTGTAATGCAGAAGTGATTCTAATCCAATACTGCCTCCCTGTAAACCCCTTTGTGCTATCTCTACAATTCTTCTGAGAGATGCCATGCATGCTATAATTTGGTGTGTGCATTAATATAATGTGGCCTACTACTCAAAATATGAGAGCTACAGAAGTGATGATACTTCGCAGATGACAGCTTCAACATATAGTAAAGAAGAACAAGTCGACCTGACCTGACTGTCGGTGTTCTAGGAACCAGGGTACCCAGACTTGCCTGCCCGCGGCCCACAGCATGGCTCCCTCGACGGCCTGGTACGGCCCATCTCCAAGACCACCAAGACAAGACCCTCGCGAGGGGCCAGGCCTTGTGAGGAGGACAACACCAAGACCTCCCGAGGGAGCGGCCTCCCCAGGCGACCTCCTGAGGAGCGGAGATTTCTAAGCAGGTACCCCACCTCATGAGGCAGAGGTGACGTGAGCCATGACGACCAAGGCCAGGCTGGCGCCAGCGGGCGCAGAGGAGGCAGTTTCCTCTTTGGTGCTAAGGAGGCAAGGATAGGAGTGGGTTCCTGAGGAATCTCCCAAAGGTTTCCGTTCTGGTGCTACAAGACCAAGACCACATGCTCTGCAAGGCGGAGGTCATCACCGAGCCCAGCGCTGCGTCATGGCCAGAAGCTTTGCAGGAGAAGGCCACCTTTTGTTAGGATAGGGTGTACTACTTGTCCCCTTCCAAATTTGCCATTGTGGTATCCCTTCCCACCTAAGTTTCAAGGGAAGAGGACCAAGGCCACTATAAATATAGGTTAGCCACCACCATAGAGGAGGTCGTCTCTTTCTCACCCCGAGCCCTCGTGAGGTAGCTCATCCACTATACCAGTTCATCCTCAACCTCCTCGTGAGGCCAATCCACCACACAGCAGGAGTAGGGTTTTACACCGCAAGGTGGCCCGAACCTGGGTAAACTACCGTGTCCATCTTCTTCCTTGCTCACGCGAATCCGGTTAGGCTAGGCTATGGGGCGACGGGCTCTGAGCTGGAGAGGTTGAGATCTTCGCACATGCCCCAGAGTTCGAACCTTCTTGGGTCTGCGGAGCCCTGAATCCGACACTGATAGATTCAAAATATACTAAGGGAGAACAACTCGACCTGACCAGTCGACCGCAAATGTCTCTGGTACTCTTCCCAACAAGGAACATACTTATTAAAGAAGAAGAGAAGAGGATCATGTTAAAGAAGAGTAGAAGAGCAAGCAGATTGAAGATATTACAAGTCTTTCTATACAATGTCTGTTGCCCACCCATGATGAAACAGAGCGCACAGAGAAATACTATTCCTTCCGGTCTCTCCATATGTGGCTCACATGCATTTCGAAACTAAAGTAGGAACATTTAGGTGACCAATTAAACATGTCTCAGTTTTACTAATATCAGCATAATATCAGATTCAAATTTGTACAACTAAGCTTGTTTAGCTTGATGGGTGGAGCAGTGCTATTAAGACACGAATCACGTAGGCTGATCGTGGTCATCATAAAATGGGGACACGTAAGCAAGATGAGTATAGTGTTGACCGTGGCAGTGGCATGGCAGATCTGAAGCTGCAAACCGCGCAAAGGGTACTTAGCAACCGATGTTTGCTTTGAAATAACAACTAAGATTTGTTATGGACAAGAATGTACAGTCAACAAGTGACAAAGAAATGCAATTCCTGCTGCCTCTCTATATGTCGTAACATGCATTTGGAAACTCAAGTGGGACCTTTAGCTAACCAATTAAATGTATCTATTAACTAATATCAGTATCATATCACAATCTTATCTGAACAACTAAGCTTTGAAATTATGAGTGATGTGTTATTTAGCTTGAAGGGTGGAGTACTGCTAGTACCACAGAAAGCACCTACGTAGATCATAGTAGTGTAGATAAAAGGGGAAAACCCTAAGCATCACGAGTAAAATCAGGAAAGTGGAACTAGCTGGAACAAATGGGCTTGTATTGCCGATACGGCTAGAAAGGCTTCGGCCCCAAAAGCAGCAGCTCTATTCAACTGAAGGCACAATACAGTTACTATCAGTCTAGACTCTCAAAGACGACATAGCTCCTAGCATTTCCCGGATATTATGGCAGACCATCTAGAATAGTTGAAAGCATCCATCTGAAGCGACCCAACAGACATGTCGGCTGCAAATGTCCCTGCTCCACTTCCCGACAAGGAACATACTGTACTCCTCCCTCCGTTCCTAAATATAAGTCTCTTAGAGATTCGAATGCGGACTACATACAAAGCAAAATGAGTTAATGTACACTCTGAAATATGTCTATATACAGCCATATGTAGTTCTTATTGGAATATCTAAAAAGACTTATGTTTTACCGAAAAAGGATTTCGCCCTGCTTTATAAATAAAGCAACGATGAACAACACCCGGTCCAAACGCATGCCACCACAACTCACGCACGCACCCAAGGAAGCTTAGGAATGGAGGAAGTAATATACTTATTAAGAAGAACAGAAGAGGCACATGATAACAAAGAGGAAGCAGATTTTAGATAATACAATGTGTGTTGCCCACCCATGGTAAACCAAAGCGCACAGAGAAATACCATTCCTTCCGGTCTCTCCATATGTGGCTCACATGCATTTGGAAACTAAAGTAGGAACATTTAGCTGACCAATTAAATGCCTTTCCCCCGCAGCAACAAGTATTTTCGGAACGTATGTGCTAACTTTTGATGCAGGTGAATTACGCTTCCGCAGCGCATCGGGGAAGCGGCGACCGGACTAGGCGTGCCAAGGCACGCTGGGCACATGGCACGCCCCGGGTATGGGCGGGATCCTAGGGGGGCCAAAGTACCTTAGGGTCCCACGAGGCTAGGGCGCCTCATGAGCGCCAGCTGGCTCCTCGGCCACAGCCCCTCGGCGCCGGGACCCCAGAGACCCAAAGGCTCGGGAGGAGTTCGCAGCCTGCTCCGCAAGCCGGTCAGGCGGCCCGCGGGCGGCGATAAGGCGTATCACGCCGCTCCCTCATGATCGCCAGGTCGGCGACCACACCTGGGGTCGCCCGCGCCTCAGGCTCACCGGCGCGCGATCCAAGGGCCGGGGATTGGGGTCCCCGTCGGGGAGGAAGGCGGCCTCCTGGCACTCTTCCAAGTCTCCGCCCGTGACACTCTCATGTAATAATGAGTGGGGTTTTACATGCCCCGGAGTCTCCTGAGCACTGTCCTCGAGCCTCACCGGAGCTCCCACCCACGCCCAAGTGGAAGCCCCAAGCTCCGCGCTGGCAGACAACACGGTCAATCAGCGACTATGCCCACGCCTAGTGGAAGCCCCATGCTCCGCGCTGGCGGGAAGACTAGAAGACTTGCATAGGTGCCGGACGCGGCTGTTCTTCGCTTTCTCTTGTAACCGAATTTGCTACTTCTTGGAGTGGATTTGAAGTTCTTGCGTCTTTATCTTTGAAAAAAAGGGGGGCTCGCTTTTGTCTTCTTGCGGTGCTTCCTCTCTTGATTTTTGCTTTGCAAAAGACAGCAGGCACCCATGGCTCCCTCCATCGTTCCCCGCGAGCGGGGGCTAGGCATGGTGCGCATGCTTTGGTCAGCCCAGCGGCGCTGAAGATGCCCTAAGGGCTCAGGCCACAGCAGTCGCGGCCTTGCCCGCGTGCACACCTCTCCGAGACCTCGGCGTCCAGACCCTCGTGTGGCGCTCTTAAGCGAGCCGGTGGGTACGTGCGGCCCAGGGCCTCCGGCAAACAACCGCCTCCGGACCTTGGCCGGGCACCATGACCCGACATCACAGTGACGGCCGCCCCTGCTCAGGGGCCGCAGGAGAGCGAAAAGTAAAGGAAAGGCGACATCAGGGAGTGCAATATTACTTAATACATCATAGATAAGGTTCTTCCAAAAAATACTTTCGGATCCCCGCGGAGTCACATCCAAAGTCTTGACAGGAAAACAGGAGAAAACAGGCCTAGGGCGATGCCCTGTCACTGTCGCCGCTTCCATCGTCATCGTCCTCAGCCCCGCGTTCCTCAACCACGGGCGCACCCACATCTTCGGCAGGGGCAAGCTCCGCGATCAGGTCGTCCACATGATCCTCCACCTAGCCCACCAGGGCGCCTTGGATCGCCCCAGGCACGGGGGCTATCGCGGCCTCAATGTCGAAGTCAGGATCAGAGCGGAGAAGGTAGCTGAAGATGCGCGAGAACACACGAGCAAGAAGGTCGCTGCTCCTCTCCTCGATGAGCCGGCGTCATCAGCAACAAGCGGGCTAGAGACGTTCTCATTGTCGGATTCAGGGCTCCGCAGACCCAAGGAAGGTTCAAACTCTGGGGCGTGTGTGAAGAACTCAACCTAACCAGCCAACCGAATGCACCGCCCTACAGCCTAGCTCGAAGAACAGGGAAGAAGAAGGGCACGACAGTTTACCCAGGTTCGGGCCACCTTGCGGTGTAATACCCTACTCCTGCTTTGGGGTGGATTTGCCTCACGAGGGGCTGAGGAGGAACTAGTACAAGGGTGAACAAGCTCGCGAGGCTTGCTCTGGTGAGGGTGAGCTGTTCTGGGTCCGATCCCCTTTGTATGGTGGTGGCTAACCTATATATAGCGGACTCGGTCCTCTTCCCCCGTAATGAAGGCAGGAAGGGATCCCACAACAGCCAAATTTGAAGGGGGACAAGTAGTACATCTTATCCTGATGAAAGGTGGTCTTCGCCTGCAAAGCTTCTGGTCGTGACATCGCTGTGGGCTCGGTGATGACATCCATCCTGCCGCCCTGGCGGTCCTGGTCTTGTTGCACGAAAATGGAAACCTTTGGCTGATTCCTCGGGACCCCGCGCCTGCGCTTGCCTCCTTAGCACCAAAGAGGAAACCTGCTGCTCTGCACCCGCTGGCGCCTGGCTGGCCTTGGTCGTCATGGCTTGCGTCACCTCCACCTCATGAGATGGGTACCTGCATAGAAATCTCCGCTCCTCAGGAGCTAGCCTAGGAAGACCGCTCCCTCCGGAGGTCTTGGCGTCGCCTGCCTCACGAGGCTTGGCCCCTCGCGAGGGACTTGTCTTGAAGGCGCTGTAGATGGGCCGTACGAGGCCGACGATGGAGCCACGTCGTGGGCCGTAGGCAGGCAAGTCTGGGTACCCTGGTTCCCAGAACGCCGACAGTAGCCCCTGGGCCCAAGGCGCGCTCGGACTTGGCTTTTAGGCGAAGCCAAAGGGCAAGGGCGAAGCGCCGTAGGCCCCAATCGCCTGCGGACCAAGCCGACGTGTGGCACATGATGGGACGTGGGCATCTCCACTTCCCCACGCTGCCTCGGCAACTGCGCGACTTGACAACTGCTTGATGCATGAAGAAGAACCATGATTGCTCGGAACGTGAGAGGCCGGCGGTTGGCCTCCCTCTGCCTATAAATGGGGCGGGGGGTGGAGCCCCCAGCCTATCTTCATCTCCTCGTCGCCTGCTCCTCCTTCTCCTTCTTCTTCAACCCGCCATCTTGCCAGAGCGTCCATGGCGCCGGTGAGAAGGTTCTCCGCCGCGGAGAATGGGAAAACCCCCAAGGAGGGACCAGACCCGCCGCCGCCCAAGAGAGGCCGCGCCCGCCCTCGTAAGTATGCCGCGACGCCAGTTGTGGCCTCCCGCGGGCATGGGCGCACGCCCTCGAAGGCCGGCGCTGCCTCTGGTAGTCATGGGGGTGCTCCTACCAGCGGCGAAAGCTGCCGCAGCCGGGGCAGCCATGGCGAAGGGGAAAAGCACGCAATGGCCATCCGGCCACCGCGCCCGCGACTCCACTCAGCCGACGCGTCCTCGGAGTTCTTGGTGTGGGCGGAGAGGCCCGCCAGCGCCTGGCTCCATCTCCCGCGCTTCTTTACGGGCGCGCTGCTGGCTGGGGGGCCTGGCGGCCTCTCGCTACAGGCCGACGGCTGCTGCAGCAAGGCCTCCTGGGTGGCAGTCGAGGTCACCCCCGCGGGCAACGTGTTCCTGAACCACGGGTGGCAGCCGTTCGCTCGCGCACGTGGCCTCCAGGGGAGGTGCGCCTTTCACTTCAGGTACGACGGCGCCGCGACCCTCTACGTCAGGGTCTTCGGGTAAGATGGCCAGCGGCTGGGGTGCTACCCGGAGGATGACAGCGATGAGTATGGCGGCGGTGAGCTTGCCCTTGGCGATGGTCGCGCCACCTCCAGCAACAGCGACCCCTCCTCTGGGGAGAGCACCAGCACCAGCGACAGCGACTATGACGAGCCGCCCCGCCAACGGGCTTGGACCGGGGAGGGTGACGAGCCGCCTCGCCGCCGTGCCCCGGTGAAGCAGGAGGGAGACTCCGACTGAGCGCGGGCGTTGCTGGAGCCGGACCTCGGGAGCTGCTGTAGCCGTGCGGTTGCTTCTGCTTCTTTCTTTTTCCTGCACTAGAAAAGTAGAAGGCCCCATCGGGGTGTGTAATAAACCAGGCGGTTGCGCCATTATGCTATTGCTTTTTGTAGGATCGAAAGTAGGTCTAGAGGGGGGGTGATTAGACTACTTGACCAAATAAAAATCTAGCCTTTTCCCAATTTTAAGTCTTGGCAGATTTTAGCAACTTAGCACAAGTCAAGCAATCAACCTACACATGCAATTCTAAGAGTGTAGCAGCGGAAAGTAAAACATTGCATATGAAGGTAAAGGGAAGGGTTTGGAGAAGGCAAACGCAATGTAGACACAAAGATTTTTGGCGTGGTTCCGATAGGTGGTGCTATCATACGTCCACGTTGATGGAGACTTCAACGCACGAAGGGTAAAGGTTGCGCAAGTCCACGGAGGGCTCCACCCACGAAGGGTCCACGAAGAAGCAACCTTGTCTATCCCACCATGGCCATCGCCCATGAAGGACTTGCCTCATTCGGGTAGATCTTCACGAAGTAGGCGATCTCCTTGCCCTTACAAACTCCTTGGTTCAACTCCACAATCTTGTCGGAGGCTCCCAAGTGACACCTAACCAATCTAGGAGACACCACTCTCCAAAAGGTAACAAATGGTGTGTTGATGGTGAACTCCTTGCTCTTGTGCTTCAAATGATAGTCTCCCCAACACTCAACTCTCTCTCACAGATTTTGGATATGGTGGAAAGATGATTTGAGTGGAAAGCAACTTGGGGAAGGCTAGAGATCAAGATTCTTATGGTAGGAATGGAATGTCTTCATCTCAACACATGAGTAGGTGGTTCTCTCTCAGAAAATGAGTAGTGGAAGTGTAGGCTTGTTCTGATGGCTCTCTCTTGAATAGAGAAGGGGGTGGAGGGGTATATATAGCCTCCACACAAAATCCAACCGTTACACACATTTGACTCAAATCAGTCAGACCGAATAGAAGAACTCGGTGAGACCGATTCAATTCAAAATGTGAATGTTAGGAATCTCGGTGGGACCGATATACTCAACTCGGTGGGACCGATGTGCTAGGGTTAGGGCAAAACATCATCTCGGTGTGACCGATTGCATGAACTCGGTGAGACCAATTTCAGCAATGAGCAAACAGAGAGTTGGTCAGGCAAACTTGGTGGGACCGATTGCTCCTTTCAGTAAGACCGAAACGTTATGAAAGGGAAACAGAGAGTTTGCATTGCGAACTCGGTGGGACCGATCGCTCATTTTGGTGAGACCGAAACGTTACGAAGGGAAACAGAGAGTTTGCAATCCCATCTCGGTGAGACCGAAATCCCTATCGGTGAGACCGAACTGATTACGATTTCTGGCAGTGGCTATGTCAAAGGAACTCGGTGGCGCCGGATAGATCAAATCGGTGGGGCCGAGTTTGACTTTAGATTTAGGACATATATGGATATGATAAAGTGGTTGAGGGCTTTGGAGCATATCACTAAGCATTTTGAGCAAGTAGACTATTAAGCAACACCTCATCCCCTTTTAATAGTATTGGCTTTTCCTATGGACTCAATGTGATCTTGGATCACTAAAATAGAAATGTAGAGTCTTGAGCTTTTGCCAATCTTGTCCTTAGCATTTTGAGGGGTCCACATCTCTAGTCCATGTGCCATGCCAATCATTGAACTTTCTGAAATATTTAACTTGAAAGGATATTAGTTCAATGAGCTATATGTTTTTATGAATTACCAAAACAACCCGGGGATTAGTTGCACTTTCAATCTCCCCCTTTTTGGTAATTGATGACAACATATAGATCAAAGCTTCGACAAATGATAATATGAGTGAAATACATCATCGCTTTGAGAAGTATGTGATAAGCAAGAGCTCCCCCTAAATTTGTGCATTATTTAAAATTTGCTTTTGAATGCAAATGCACAATCAATTAGGATCATGGGTTACTCTTCCATGTCACATACATCTTGGTGGAGCGCTCAAAATGATAGAATGCAAAGCACATGCAATCATCACCAAGGGAAACATGATTCATCATACACAAGTATTATAGATAGCATCATTCAAGCACAAATTAAAGCATAATGATCAACCACATGATCATAAGTGTATCTCACACACAAGCATAAATAATGTAGCAACCAAACGAACAAATATCAAGTAGCAAGAGACGCAAACAAAAGCAAAACACTCTCTCTCTCGAAGCCTAAGATCTATACACTTTCTCCCCCTTTGGCAACAAGTTACCAAAAAGCTCGAAAATGCATAGTGCTATGCGGTACTCTAGGCACGATCTCCGGGAGCTCTTGAAGTGGTCTTCGGGCTGGTGGCTCCGGTGTGCGTAGATGGAGTTGAGAGGAGTCCATCTGCAAAGGCTTCTGCTGAAGTCTGAGGAGCTGGAGATGCAACTGAAGGTGCAACAGTGGCAGTTGCTGCAGGTGCTGAAGCTGTAGCTCTGGAATCTGTGACAACTGGCTCTGCTGCAGACCTCTATGCTCTTGGCACTCTGTGAAATGCATCTATGGTGACTCTTCCTCTCCTGTCCTCTGCCTCTTCTTGAAGTTGCTCAACTGTGGTTTGGATCTCTGTGACCTTCAAGTCTAGATCATAAAATTTTGTTTCAATGATCCTCTCAAGACTTTCTTGGTTTTGAGTCAGGGTAGGCAGTCCTTTCTCAATCCTCAATGTAGACTCAAGCAGATAAGTGAGCTGATCTTGCTTTGTCTTGAGATTCACGGCTGATACATCTGGCATCTTGGAAGTATTTGCGGCCTTAGCTTGCTCTCGCTTCTCCTGAGCCTCTACAAATATAGGATGTGATGCATCCATGACAACAACATTGTCCTCAAAGTCTGGCCTCAGGGGAAGGTGTTCTCTGTCCAGTAAATATGTGCCAGTTCCCATCTTGGAATTGATGAGCATCTGAATGTGTGGGGCATATCCACATGACCTCTTCTGATCAGCAGCAGTTCTCTTGATGGTTTCTACAATCAATGTCATCACTTTGAACTTCTCTGGCACATCAAACATATGCAGCAGGTTTATTGAGTGACCTCTGATCATCCTGTCATCTCCTGACTTGGGCAACAAAGTGTACCTCAGTATGGTGTTGATAGTGGGCAGCCCTGACAGCAGATAGTAGATGGATCCAAATCTGTGAGTTGCCAATGCAGCATCTGGAATTTCCTTGTACATGTGAGCCATGTATTTATGATCTTTCCTGGGCTTGGCATAGACATCTATGTCATCCTCACCTTCTTCAGGGGCATTGATCAACTTGGCCCATTCTGCAATAGATGATTGTTATCTTGTGCCTTCAGTCATCCAGACTATCTTGCCATCCGGATAGAAGTGTGCAGTTGAATAAAATTGCCTGACCATCTCATCATTCCATTTAGTCAGCTTCTGACCAACAAACTTGTCAACTTCATTCATCTTGAAACTCTATTGAACTCCAGGGAAGTAATCTTCATTGTCATCAATGAACTTCCAGTCAACCCATCTCATGTCACTGACTATGGGCTTCTTGTCCAAAAGAACGGTCTCATAAAAGTCTTGTTGCTCCTTGGTGTGAAATCTGTAGTCCACAGCTGTCCTTCTCCACACAGCATATGGGTCTGTCTGTCTCCATAGTCTGAGACCTGCATCCTTTCTCAACTTCATGTTTTCAGCTATGGGATGATTGTCATCATGATCTGGAATTTTTGGTTTGAGCTTCCTGAGCACTTGCTGCTCCTCATCATCTTGAACTTCAGGCACTGGGGCCTTGTTCTTTTCAGCAGCTGGGATGTTTCTGGTGGATCTCTTGGGTGCTGTAGTCTTTGGGACTTGAGCTTGGGCAGATGGCTTTGGAGCTGTCTTGGGCTTAGATGAATCAGCCCCAGACTTGATTGCATCTCCCATAAGCTTCTGAGACTTTGGTGCTGGCTCAATAGCTTCTTCCTCATCATCTTCATCTGGATCTTTCATCATTGATGATCTGCCAATAACTCTGGCCATGGTCTTCTTGACCCTTTCCTTCCTTTTCTTGCCTCCAGCAGCCTCTTCTTGCCTCCAGCAGCCTCTTCTTCTCTTGGTTTAGAAGTGAACTCCATAGTTTCCTGAGTTGAGGCTCTGGCTTTTGACATAGGCACTCTCTTGGCAGGAACTTTCTTCTTCATGCCAGGCTTGATGGCAGTAGCAGCAGCATACTCCTTCTTGACTACCTTCTTCTTTGAGGTGATCTTCTCATCAACCACAAAGTCCTCATCTTCAGAATCCGAGGTTCTCTTCTTCCTTTTCCTAGTTGTAGCCTTAGGCAAGTTGCTTGAGGTGCTTCTGCTACCCTCATCATAACTGCTATTGGAGGGACTAGTGCCCTCACTGAGATTTGCTTGCTCCTCTGACCTGTTCTGGCTGTCACTGTTGTCTGACATGGCTGACACTGACCCTGTGAATAGATAGGTATAGGCAGAGTAGATGAGAATCACAAAGTACAGCTATTTTGGCAAAAAATTGACTCAAAAACTTAATTTTAGTTTTCTGCAGAAAGCATTTAGGAGCTACCGATATGACTAACTCGGTGACACCGAAGCAACTTTGGAGTCTAAACAGGCAGTTTCAGTTAGACCGAGATGCAGTTCGGTGACTCCGAGGTGCTAGGGTTTCACTGAGAAAGTAAACTCGGTCACACCGATTTGTACACTTCGGTCAGACCGAGTAGTACATGTGCAATGGCCTGGGCCAAATCGGTGAGGCAGAATACTTCAAATCGGTCGGTCCGAGATGAGTTCGGCGGAAACCTAACCCTAAGTTTTTGCAGCAAAACTAATCTAGAGGAAGTTTTGGTTGGATAGGATGATCTCAATCGTGGCTAGAAGCATGGCATTAACCTTTGTGCAAGAATTGGAGTTAAGGAATACACAAAGGGATCAAGTCCGTACCCTAACTTGGTGGCGGACTCGCTACGGCGACAACGGCAGCGAAGAATCCCGTTGACGGCGGCGGAGACCAGCAGCAGGAGGACGCTGGCGACGATAGCGATGATCCGGAGACCAAGGGGGCAGCAGAGCTATGCAGGCGCGGTTGGGAGTTTGAAGATATTTCCAAATTTCAACACGCGGATATATATACCCAGTCACTGTCGGTGGGACCGAGTGGAATGACTCGGTGGCACCGAGATGGAGAATCGCTAGCGGTTACTGCAACTCGGTGTGGCCGAACTGTTCTAATCGGTTGCACCGAGGTGAAAACCTAGATCAACCCAATGATTTCGGTGAGACCGAGATGGATGAATCGGTCAGACCAAAAGCCATTAAGAGGTTTTGGAAGTTTAAGCCCTTGACGGATCGGTGGCTCCGAGTGCTCCTCACCCGGAGGGTCCGAATTTGACTTGATCAAACTTTGTGATGTAGCATGAATAGAGTTTGAGACAAGAAAAGCATAGATAGCTAGAGGGAGTACTTAGGCATTCTTGTCCATCCATTTGGCAAAAAGAAAAACCAATCAATCAAAACAACAAATGGATGTCCTCGAATGGAGAAAATTATGCAACCAACATGCTCACACAATAAGATAGAAAATGAAATATGTGGCAAAGCATGCACAAACACTCTAGAATCTATCAAGCAATTGGCGATGACTAGGTCATCTATATATGAGTATATTGACTTAGGAGTCAAATGAGAACATTTGATCATAGGTCATACTCATCGTTTAAGCACAAGTGGGGTTACCACTTTTACATAAAGCATTGTTGTGTTCACACCATTAGAGTTGCTTTAGCTCAATTGTTAGAGTAAAGCTCCCCCTAGATGTGATATCCCCCCTAAGAGGGATGAACTAAACTTGGGTTTTGTCGATGATGACTTCATGTAGATGTTGAAGATGTGGATGCTCAATGTTGATGTAGATCATTTGGAGCAATCCATTGGAGTGAGTTGCACTTTCAATACCTACATGGGTTAGTCCCACAAGGAACACACAAGGTTATCCATAGACATAGAGTGAAATACACATATGATGTTGTCCATGAAAGCATTAGGTTACCTTGTCCCTTGTCTTACGAACAAGTGGGTTTGTGACTCCTTAGACTAGTGCAAGATATGGAAGTTGATTGCACTTGTTCTTGCCAAAATGAATGTGAGCGAAGTATGTTGGCGGAGTCACCCTCAAGAACTCTCTAGTTCTTCTTCTTTGGGACCCACATCAACTTGATGGGGATCCTTGGAGTTCTAGTCCTACTTGATGAAGTGGAACTTGATGTAGTCTTGGGAACCCACTTGACCAAGACCTTTGGAGCTTCTTCAAATGAATCAATCTCCTCTTGAAGCTTGTCCTTGCCTTTTAGCTTGTGGTCTTGTGGTGGAAGATCATCTTGAGCCTGTGTTCCATCAAAAGAAGTGGGGTCATACTTCTCTTGTTGAGGAACAAACTTCATCTTGGGGTATTGATCTTCTTCTCACTCAACTCCATTGGCATTGAACTTGCGTTCAAAACCAACACCTTGATTCTTCCGGTGCCTTCCTTGCTTGCATACAATCTCCTCAAATTGCTTACTTCCAGCAAGGCTCTTGTAAACACCTTTCTCTATAATTCCCTTCACTAAGCTATTTTCTTGCTTAAGTGTAACTTGGCTAAGAGAATCATTAGTGGAATCAAGAGAATTACTAGAAGCAACAATATTGGATTTAGCATGATTATTGTTACTACTAGAAGAAGACTCTTTCTTATTCTTGTTGCTAGATTTTACTTGTGGCATGTAAGTAGACAAGAGTAAATGCTTGGCAATGTAAGAAGAACTTTTCTTACGAAGATCATCATTGATTGCTTTTAAGAACCCATGGTCTTGCTCTAGATTGAGCTTTTCAAAGCGTAGCTTCTCATGAGTCTTTAAAAGCTCTTGATGATCCTCTAAGGTAGTTTCATGAGCTAGCTTAAGAGTGTTTAGTTCTTTAGTTAGACGCTCAATCTTCTTATTATCATTGTCATTCGTTTCATCTTGATTAGCATGATTAATAGCAATTTCATCATAGTTTTCATCACTAGAGTTGCCAACAAGTAAATCATCATCACCTAGCAAATCATCATCATCACTATTGAAATCAACGTACTCGGGGTGTGATACCTTGGGGCCGTTAGCCATGAATCATCTTCCAATTCCTTCATTTGGTGAGTCAAATATGTCGTAGGAGTTGGATGACACAAGTGCAAGACCGACAACACCTTCATCTTGAGCATGTTCGGAGTCGGAGTGATAACTTCTCTCGGAGTAGTGTTCAGAGTCGGAACCAGATACCCATTCACCAACATGAGCTTGATGTCTTTGTCTTGTGTAGCTCTTTGATGACTTGTCCTTCCTTTCCGAATCCTTGCTTCTGCAAGAGGGTCTTCATTCATAACGATCATCTCTACTCCTTCTCTCTCTTGGAGGTGATTCATCGCTTTTATTTCTCCTTTTAGGTGAGTCTTCTCTTCTTTTGTAGGGAGCCGTACACTCATTGGAGTAGTGTCCGGGTATTCCACAATTGTAGCAATTTCGTTCACGACTAGAAGATCTCTTGTCATAGTAGGACCTCGGCTTGGAACTTCTCTCTTTGCTTCTACTCTTGTAGAACTTGTTGAAGTTCTTCACCATTAGGCTCAATTCTTCATTGAAGGCTTGTTTCTCACTTGATGTTGTGGGAGCATCACATGAAGCTTTGTAAGCACCACTAGACTTGTTGTGAAGCTCTTCCTTATCCTTAAGTGACATCTCATGAGCAACAATTCTACCAATGACTTCCGTTGGCTTGAGATCTTTGTAATTGGGCATCATTTGGATCAAAGTGCACACGATATCATATTTTCCATCCAAGGCTCTTAGGATCTTCTTGATGATGAATCTATCGGTCATCTCTTCGCTTCCTAAGCTGGCAATCTCATTTGTGATGAGAGCAAGCCTAGAATACATTTCAGCGACTCCTTCACCATCCTTCA
Source organism: Thinopyrum elongatum (assembly GCA_011799875.1). Taxonomy (NCBI): domain Eukaryota; kingdom Viridiplantae; phylum Streptophyta; class Magnoliopsida; order Poales; family Poaceae; genus Thinopyrum; species Thinopyrum elongatum. Next base: position 547,308,291 of record CM022300.1, on the reverse strand, counting down.
TTTTGAACTTGTCAAGTTGACTTTGAAGCACATCCAATTTGGATTCCTTGACGGACTCGGTACCTTCGTTCATATCAACCAAAGTATCCCAAATTTCCTTTGCATTCTCAAGATGGCTGATTTTGTTGAATTCTTCGGGGCACAATCCGTTGAAGAGGGTATCGCAAGCTTGAGCGTTGTATTGCAACATCTTCAATTCTTCCACGGTTGCTTCACGATTTGGTTCTCTTCCATCTTCAAAGAATTCACCTTGCAAACCAACACACACAATAGCCCAAATGGAGGGGTTATGTCCAAGAATATGCATTTTCATCTTATGCTTCCAACTAGCAAAATTAGTACCATCAAAGTAAGGACCTCTACGATGGTAATTTCCCTCACTAGACGCCATACTCTCCTAGGTTGTGAAACCAAGGCTATGATCACCAAAGCTATGGAAATCAAGGAAAATGGAGACCAAAGCTCTGGTACCACTTGTAGGATCGAAAGTAGGTCTAGACGGGGGTGATTAGAATACTTGACCAAATAAAAATCTAGCCTTTTCCCAATTTTAAGTCATGGCAGATTTTAGCAACTTAGAACAAGTCAAGCAATCAACCTACACATGCAATTCTAAGAGTGTAGCAGTGGAAAGTAAAACATTGCATATGAAGGTAAAGGGAAGGGTTTGGAGAAGGCAAACGCAATGTAGACACGAAGATTTTTGGCGTGGTTCCGATAGGTGGTGCTATCGTACGTCCACGTTGATGGAGACTTCAACCCACGAAGGGTAACGGTTGCGTGAGTCCACGGAGGGCTCCACCCACGAAGGGTCCACGAAGAAGCAACCTTGTCTATACCACCATGGCCATCGCCCACGAAGGACTTGCCTCACTCGGGTAGATCTTCACGAAGTAGGCGATCTCCTTGCCCTTACAAACTCCTTGGTTTAACTCCACAATCTTGTCGGAGGCTCCCAAGTGACACCTAACCAATCTAGGAGACACCACTCTCCAAAAGGTAATAAATGGTGTGTTGATGATGAACTCCTTGCTCTTGTGCTTCAAATGATAGTCTCCCCAACACTCAACTCTCTCTCACAGATTTTGGATATGGTGGAAAGATGATTTGAGTGGAAAGCAACTTGGGGAAGGCTAGAGATCAAGATTCTTATGGTAGGAATGGAATGTCTTCATCTCAACACATGAGTAGGTGGTTCTCTCTCAGAAAATGAGTAGTGGAAGTGTAGGCTTGTTCTGATGGCTCTCTCTTGAATAGAGAAGGGGGTGGAGGGGTATATATAGCCTCCACACAAAATCCAACCGTTACACACATTTGACTCAAATCGGTCAGACCGAATAGAAGAACTCGGTGAGACCGATTCAATTCAAAATGTGAACGTTAGGAATCTCGGTGGGACGGATATACTCAACTAGGTGGGACCGATGTGCTAGGGTTAGGGCAAAACCTCATCTCGGTGTGACCGATTGCATGAACTCGGTGAGACCAATTTCAGCAATGAGCAAACAGAGAGTTGGTCAGGCAAACTTGGTGGGACCGATTGCTCCTTTCAGTAAGACCGAAACATTATGAAAGGGAAACAAAGAGTTTGCATTGCGAACTCGGTGGGACCGATCGCTCATTTCGGTGAGACCGAAACGTTACGAAGGGAAACAGAGAGTTTGCAATCCCATCTCGGTGAGACCGAAATCCCTATCGGTGAGACTGAACTGATTACGGTTTCTGGCAGTGGCTATGTCAAAGGAACTCGGTGGCGCCGGATAGATCAAATCGGTGGGGCCGAGTTTGACTTTAGGTTTAGGACATATATGGATATGAGAAAGTGGTTGAGGGCTTTGGAGCATATCACTAAACATTTTGAGCAAGTAGACCATTAAGCAACACCTCATCCCCTTTTAATAGTATTGGCTTTTCCTATGGACTCAATGTGATCTTGGATCACTAAAATAGAAATGTAGAGTCTTGAGCTTTTGCCAATCTTGTCCTTAGCATTTTGAGGGGTCCACATCTCTAGTCCATGTGCCATGCCAATGATTGAACTTTCTGAAATATCTAACTTGAAAGGATATTAGTTCAATGAGCTATATGTTGTTATGAATTACCAAAACCACCCGGGGATTAGTTGCACTTTCACTTTTGTATCGTGTCGTAACATCCATGCTGCTGTTGATTGCGATCGGGATGACTTAGCTCGGTGTGTTTGCAGTAGACTCTCGTGTCACGAGGACATGCCTTTTGAGTTTCCTTCTTGAAGATCTGGAAGTTGTCGAGCCTCAGGAGGCACCCTGTGACTGCCAGGTTCAGTGGACCTCCGGAGGTACCACACCTTGCGCAAGACCCCGAGGGTGAGTTGGTCGCCCACTAGTACATCACGTCGCGATGCCCGGAGGCACGGACTAAAAAAAAAGGGGGGGGGGGCGTGCATGCCCGTAAGCTCGTTTGAGAGCGTCGCGTGAGGATTAAGACGCCAAGGGCCGAGGCACTAAGGCCTTGGCGAGGTGTGCTTACACACCGTGCCAAGCCCCCACGCGCGTGATGCGCGAGGAAGAGCAACAGGCAACTGTCACTCTCCCAAAGGCAAAAGCTGAAAAAGCGGACACTGCTAGAAAAAGAAAAAAAATCCCAACCCTTCAAGTAAGACGCGAAAGCTCCAAATTTCATTTCAAGAAGTTGCAAGTCGGCTACAGAAAGCAAGCAAAAGAAAATCCATGTCCGGCACCTACACTAGTCTTCTGTCTTCCCACCAGCGCGGAGCATGGGGCCTCCACTTGGACATGGGCGGGAGCCCCCGTGAGGCCCGAGGGCGGCGCTCAGGAGACTCAGGGGCGTGTACAGCCCCACTCATTATTACGTGAGAGGTTCACGGGCGGAGATCTTGAGAGGCGCATGGCCTTGTTCATGGGTAGAACCTCCGGAGGTGCTGGATGTTCCAGGCATTCTGGATGGGGACCCCATCCTGTGTCTCCAGGCGCGCGGTGCCAGGCCTGGAGACATGGGCAATCCTGAACTGGCCCTCCCACATGGGCAAGAACTTATGATGCCCTTCCCTGGAGAGCACCCGCCTTAGGATGAGGTCACCCACCTCAAGGGTCCTAGAGTAGACGCTACGGCAGTGATACCGCCACAGCGCCTGTTGGTACCTCGCGGCATGGAGCAAGGCTTGGCGGTGGCCCTCCTCCCCCAGCATGAGGTCCATCCCCCGCGAGGCGTTCTGGTGTGCCTCGTCAAACACCAAGACCCGCGGGGAGCGATGTTTGACCTCCTAAGGGAGAACCGCCTCAGCCCCGTAGACGAGGAAGAACAGGGTCTCACCCGTGGGCTTGGTCGCGGTGGTGTGGACGGACCACAGCACAGACTAGAGCTCATCGAGCCAGCCCCTGCTATAGGCCTCAAGTTTCTTCTTGAAGCTCCTCGCCTTGAGGCCCCTCAGGTCCTCCGCGTTGGCACACTCGGCTTGGCCGTTGCTCTGTGGGTGTGCCACCGAAGCGTAGCATATCTGCGTTCCAAGGTTAGCACAATACATTTTGAAAAGGTTGCTCGTGAACTGAGAGCCATTATTGGTGATGATACGGTTGGGGACCCCGAAGCGGCCCATGAGACCCTTGACGAACTTGACGGCCGAACCAGCCGGGATGATGCGCATGGGCTCCACCTCCGCCCAATTGGTGAACTTGTCGATGGCGATGTAGAGGTAGCGGTAGCCCCCAGCTGCATGAGGGAATGGTCCCAGGATATCCAGCCCCCATACCGTGAACGGCCAAGAGAGCGGGATGGTCTGGAGGCCTTGAGCGGGCTGGTGGATTTGCTTGGCGTGGAATTGGCATGCCTCGCAGGACCTCACCAGGTCGGTGGCGTCATTGAGCATCGTGGGCCAGTAGAACCCACTGCAGAACGCCTTACCCACGAGGGTGCGCGACGAAGAGTGATGCCCATAGTCCCCACTGTGGATGTCAGCCAGCAGCTCGCACCCCTGCTCCTTGGAGATGCATCACAGAGAGACGTCAGTTGGGCGCCTTCGGTAGAGCTCGCCATCCTGCAAGCAGTAGGCGGTCGCCTAGTGGGCCACGCGTTGTGCTTCTTCCTGCTTCTCTGGCAAGGTGCCCTGGAGTAGGTACGCCTTGAACTCCTCGGTCCAGCACTCCTCCTGAGGTTCGCGGGCCAAAAGCAGGCGGGCTCTAGAGGTTGGACCACAGGCCGGGGCGCCCAAGGCGAGGGCCTGGGGCAGTTCCTCACGGAGCAGCGCCGTGCTCGCGGTGAAGGGGACCGCCGATGGCTTGAAGAGCCTCTCCTCGAACACGCCAGGCTTCTGGGGGTCGCGCCGCAATGCCCTCTTGGCGATGTCGTCCGCCTCCTTGTTCGTGCCGCGCGGGACATGCTACAATTCCAGACCCAAGAACTGTTTTTCAATTTTGCATACCTCTTCCAAATATGCCTCCATGTGCTCGTCCTTGGGTCTGTATTCCTTGTTGGAGAAGTTGACGAGGAGCTGAGAATCGCCCTTGATGGTGAGGCGCTTGATGCCCAGGCCCGCCGCGGCCTGGAGGCCTGCGATCAGGCCTTCGTACTCCGCGATGTTGTTGGAGACCTTCTCGCCGTGCTGGAAGCAGAGCTGCACACCGTAGTAGAGCTTGTCCTGAGTAGGCGAGACGAGCACGGCTCCAGCCCCTGCACCCCGGCGTGCGAATGCAACATCAAAGTACATGACCCATCCATCGGGCGCCTCGTCTCCGGGCACGAGGGAGTGGTTTTCACCGACCCCTCGATCGGGGGCATCAGTCCATTCTGCCACAAAGTCAGTGAGGGCCGTGCCCTTGTTGACCCTGGCGGTGCTGAACTCCAGCTGGAACGCCTGCAGCTCGATGTTCCATTCAGCAACCCTACCTGCAGCGTTTGGCCTCCGGAGCACCCTCTCCAAGGGGAATGCAGACACAACCTTGATGGGCTGGCCTTGGAAGTAGTGGCGCAGCTTCCTGGAGGCGACGAGGAGTGCGAGCAGAAGCTTCTGCGGCATGGGGTAGCGCGCGCGTGTCGCGCAACACCGTGCTGACGAAATACACAGGGTGCTCGACGAAAGAGGGGGCGGCGACGGTGTCCAGCCCTTCGCGAGGCGTGGGGGCCTTAGGAGCCCCGCCCTCTGCCGGGGTGACCAATGCCTCAGGAGGGTCGCCCTGAGGTGGCGATGTCGTGGCCGAACACGGTGTACTGTGCCACGCACCTGTGCCCGCGTGCTCTTCCCGAACTGCCATGAGTGCCGCGCTCGCTGAGTGGGGTGTAGCAGCCAGGTAAAGCACCAAGGGCTCAAGGGGCCGAGGTGCCACCATCACCGGAGGGCTGGTGAGATACCTCTTGAGGTCTTGGAAGGCCTCCTCGGCCTCCGGAGTCCATTCGAACGGGCCCTTCTTCTTCATAAGATTAAAAATGGGAGGGCGCGCTCGCCGGGCTTGGAGATGAAATGCCCCAGCGAGTTCACGCAACCCACGAGCTTCTGCATTTCTTTGAGGGTCTGCGGCAGGCTCATCCTCTCTATTGCCTTGATCTTCTCTGGGTTAGCCTCGATCCCTGTGTGCGACACCAAGAAACCCAACAACTTGCCAGACGGAACGCCGAACACACACTTCTCCGGGTTGAGGCACAGGTTTACTGCATGTAAGTTGGAAAATGTTTCTTCCACGTCTTCGATGAGGGTTTTTGCTTCCCACGACTTGACCACTATGTCATCGATGTACGCCTCGGCGTTCCTCCTGAGCTACTTGCCCAAGGTGATGTGCATCAATCGCTGGAAAGTCGCGCCAGCGTTGCGCAAACCGAACGGCATGCAGGTGTAATAGTACACCCCGCACGGGGAGAGGAAGGCCATCTTCTCGACGTCTTGCACCGCCATCTTGATCTGGTGGTAGCCCGAGAAGGCGACCAGAAAACACAGCAGGTCGCACTCAGCGGTGGAGTCAACGATCTGGTCGATGCGCGGAAGACGGAAAGGGTCTCGAGGGCAAGCTTTGTTGAGGCTCGTGAAGTCGACGCACATGCGCTCCTTTCCCCCCTTCTTGGGGGCAATGACTAGGTTGGCCAGCCAATCCAGGTGCCGTACTTCCCGGATGACACCGGCTTCTTGCAGCTTGCGGACCTCCTGGACGATGAACGATTGCTTCTCCGGGGCTTGCCGCCATGCCTTTTGCTTCACCGGGTGCGCGCCGGGGCACACCATCAAGTGGTGCTCAATTACATCCCGCGAGACGCCAACCAGGTCCATTGCCTCCCATGCAAACACATCCTTGTTCGCGCGGAGGAAACCGACCAGCACTTCTTCCTAGTCCGGTGGGAGACCAGCACCTATGATGAAGGTGAGGCTTGAGTCCCCATCATCGACCCGCACCTACTTCGTCTCAGCCCGGTCCTGAGAGAACAGAGGCTTCTTCTTTGCGGGTGCGGCCTCCGGGACCTCTGGAGCGCTCCCCGCCTCCGGTCGCGCGGCCACCGCGGCCTTGAAAGCGAGCTTGAGGGCCAGGAGGGCATCCTTGGTGTCTCCCACCACAGTAAGAATGCCGTTGCTCCCCGGCATCTTCATGACGTTGTAGCCGGGGTGTGTCGCCGCCCTGAGCTTGGCGAGGGCCGGGTACTCAAAGACGGCATTGTATGGGAGGCTGATTCGGGCGATGTCGAAGTCGATGAGCTCTGTGCGGTAGTTGCTGCGTGTGCCAAAGGTGACGGGGAGGCGAATCTGCCCCAGGGGGCGACGGAGCCGCCAAGCACCCCTGAAAAGGGCCTGGTGGGGAGGAGCCAATCGTACGACACCTGAAGCAGGTCAAAGGCCTCCACGGAGAGGATGTTGAGGCCAGCGCCACCATTGAAGAGGGTTCGGGTGACTGCGACACCGCTGATGGTGGGCGTGCACAACAAGGTGATGTTGGTCTCGGGCGCCGCCCGGCCCAAGCGAGCCCCCAAGCGCGGCTGGGCGGCCCCCTTCTGCCGGAGAAACTATTTGACGTGGCGGCTAGAGGCCGGCACTTGCGACCCACCGAGGATAGCCGCAACGGCACGGGGCGCCGGCGCCACGAAGTGCACGACAAACAGGTCACACAGCTCCTCCCAGGAGGCCACCGAAGATTCTGGCAGGCTGAGCAGCCAGGCGCGTGGCGCGCCCGTGAGGGCCATGGGGAGCCAATTCGCCATGACCTTGTCGTCGCCGCCTGCCGCCCAGATGGCCTCTGCGTATACCTGGAGGAACTCCGTGGGGTCCGCCGTGCTGTCGTACCGCGGCGGCAACTCTGGCCTGAACTTCAACGACCACCGTACTTGCCGCAAGGCGGGGGAGAAAACCTGAAGGCCCGCGATTCCCCCGAATGTGCCTGGCGGCCCGGCGGGTGGAGCGGCGCCTGCCATGGGAGACATGCGGCATGGGCGGAGCGCGGTCGATGGAGAAGCGGATCTTCTACACGCCCCTACCTGGCGTGCCAAATGTTGGATTCAGGCCTCCGCGGACCCAAGGAAGGTTCGAACTCTGGGGCGTGTGCGAAGAACTCAACCTAACCAGTCAACCGAATGCGCCACCCTACAGCCAAGCTCGAAGAACAGAGAAGAAGAAGGACACGGCAGTTTACCCAGGTTCGGGCCACCTTGCGGTGTAATACCCTACTCCTGCTTTGGGGTGGATTTGCCTCACGAGGGGCTAAGAAGGAACTAGTACAAGGATGAATAAGCTCGCGAGGCTTTCTCTGGTAAGGGTGAGCTGTTTTGGGTCCGATCCCCTTTCTATGGCGGTGGCTAACCTATATATAGCGGCCTCGGTCCTCTTCCCCCTTAATGAAGGCGGGAAGGGATCCCACAACGGCCAAATTTGAAGGGGGACAAGTAGTACATCTTATCCTGACGAAAGGTGGTCTTCGCCTACAATGCTTCTGGTCGTGACGTCGCTGTGGGCTCGGTGATGACATCCATCCTGCCGCCCTGGCGGTCCTCGTCTTGTTGCACGGAAATGGAAACCTTTGGCTGATTCCTTGGGACCCCACACCTGCGCTTGCCTCCTTAGCACCAAAGTGGAAACCTCCTGCTCTCCGCCCACTGGAGCCCGCCTGGCCTTGGTCGTCATGGCTTGCGTCACCTCCACCTCATGAGATGGGTACCTGCATAGAAATCACCGCTCCTCGGGAGCCAGCCTAGGGAGACCGCTCCCTTCGGAGGTCTTGGCGTCACCCGCCTCGCGAGGCTTGGCCCCTCGCGAGGGTCTTGTCTTGAAGGCGTTGTAGATGGGCCGTACCAGGCCGACGATGGAGCCATGTCGTGGGCCGCAGGCAGGCAAGTCTGGGTACCCTAGTTCCCAGAATGCCGACACTCATCACAAATGCTGCTGAGGGCCTGGTTGGCCCTGCGCCCGAGGGCCTCGAACATCGGGGAGCACTCGCGCTGCAGTACTCGGGCTCGACTCGCCTTGTCTGAAGCTTTCTCTACGAAGGTGGAAACGCCTCCCACCTGCTTGTAAAGGAAGGACAGCTCGGCCTCAGCAGTGGCCCGAGCGTCCGCCGCGGCTTTCTCGCGTCGCTCCACCGCGGCTAACTTCTCCCTGAGGCCGTCGGCCTCGCCCTTCAGCTCTTTGTGCCGCGTGCACAAGCGAGCCTCCTGAAGCTCCAGCTTCCTATGATATTCTTCGGCAAGGGCCCTGCGGACCCTCGCTACCCTCTCGTCAGCCTCCTTTTGGATCATTGCCTCCCGAGAGGCAAGAGCTTCCTCAGCGGTGGCCACCTGGCGCTCCATCACCTCCAGCTGCTCGCGCTCCAGGCTTTGCTCCAGCGCCTCCAGCGTCAGCATGTCCTCGAGCGTGTGGAGCCTCTCTTCGTCCGTGGGCGGCCCGCCGGCCGGGGCGGCAAGCGCCGCCTTGCGCGCCAGGACCTGTCGCTCGAGGGCGGCATTCGAAGCATGAAGCTCTCTCTCGCTTTTCTCGGCCACCTCGCGCCGGCAGTCCGCGGCCCGGGCTTCCTCCAGGGTGTGATCGCGAGCCTCCTTTGCCGCGGCAAGGGACTCCTCCACTTCCGTGCGAGCGTACTACCACTGCAGGCGACCGAAGTTGACGGCGACCTCGAGTTGGCGCCACTCGCACGCCCGGCGCAAGCACTCCGCCTCAAGGCGCGTGTTGACATCGCCGAGATCCACCCCGAGGCACCCTAGCACGCTCGCCGCCTCCTGGAGAAGGCCGTGCCGGACGGCGCTGCGCCCGCGCGCGAGCTTTAACTCTCGGCCGGGGTTTTCCTTCGCGCCCCAGTCGGCTGCGGGGAGCGCGAAGACTCACCCGTCTCTGGTAGGGGCTCGGGGGCTGGAACTCCTTCGCCCGCTCCTCCGGCCCGGGGCAGGGACCGATGCGGATTCACCCCGTTGCTTGGGGATTATGCTGTCCCGCAAGTCGCCCGGCTACCGGCGAGCATCAGCGGCGGAGCCCTTGGCACGGCCCTCATGACCTGGAGGCCACCCTGAAAGAAGGACAGCAGGAATGCAGGCCCGAGGCCCCCCAGGGTTGGCCTCAATTCGGGTATGGGCACCACCTTGTGCACAGCCGCGTGGCTCATGAGGCACGTGGTCACGACGGGACCAGTGCCCTCTGGAGGCGGTGCTCGGTGCGCGCTCGCCCCCTCGTTGGAAGGGACCCTAAGGGACAAGAGTCAGGAAGTGATACGGTATACAAGGATCAAGAAGGAGGCAAGGCGCTTACTCATCCACAACGATCCACTTCCTCTTCTTCAGGGCCCCTGAGGCAGGGCCACGATGGCTCCCGAGCTCCTTCCTCTTCCGGGCTACTCCAGGGTCCAGAGGGGACGCGCTGGGGCCTAGCGCATAGCCCTCTATGACAAGGACGGCAGCTACATCCATAGGCGGGGCACCTCCCCCACCACCCGCGGGGCTGAAGGCGAATGCCTGGGGAGCCTGTGGTGGGGTGCCCTTCACCGCGGCTGCCCCGGGAGAGTGCACCTCGGGGCCCTCACGCCCTGGGGTCACCAGGAGGGGGTTGTCACGAGGCCCCGTGGCCCTCGGGGAGTAGCCCCTACTCGTCGAAGCACGACATCTTCTTGGCGAAGGCTCCCCCGTTTGGGTGATCGTAGAGGGGGAACCCATATGGAGGGAGCTCGGCAGGTTCCTCACCAGTCAGGAGATGGAGCACTCCGCGCAACGTGGTGGAAGGAAGGGGAGGCTCCTGAAGTCTCATGTTGTCTGCAGGGCCGGTGAATGCCGACATCGGACGGGAGTGGCACTGGAGCGGAGCGATGTGCCGCCGGACGAATTCCCTCACCACCATCGCCATCGTCACCCCTGCCTTCCTCAAGTTGGCCAGCCTGGTCAAGACCCGAGCGACACGTGGATCGACCAGCTCCACGTGCTCCCATCTGGAGCTCGGCTCCATGGGGGTTGACGGGATCAGGAGCAGGGGGTTGTACATTGTGGCGTCTACGTACACCCACTGCCTCCGGAATCCCACCGCGTTCGGGTGGAGCGAGGCGTCAATGCCGGAGCCTGCAGATGCCGCCACCGCCTGAAGCGACACGCACCCCGAGCGTTGCTCGCTGTCGACCAACTGGAGTGAGAAGAAGTGCCGGAGCAGGGCCACGGACGGGGCAATGCCCGCGAAGTCCTCGCACAAGAACGCGAAGGCGGAGAGAAGAACGACAGACCCGGGATCCAGATGCAGCACGTGGATTTGATAGTGCGTGAGCATGGCATTGAAAAAATCAGAGAATGGCGGCAGCAGGCCGGCGAAAAGGGCATGAAGGTGAACAGGGATCTCGATGGCCTCCATGTCGGCTTGGAGCCGGGAGGCCGGCCAGATCTTTGTCGCCTTCCACTCGTTGGAGTCAGCGGCAATCGCTTGCCGGACCTTGTCCAGCCCCTCGCGGTTGATCACGGTGGACCGGCCCAACGTGGGCTCCGGCCCCGCCGGGGGCTCTGTCGTAGTCGGGGCTTTGCCCCTCTTCGTCTTGGGGGCCATGGCGGCGAGGTGGATTTGAGCTGGCACAGAATCCAGCAAAGAAGGCACAAGCTTTGCATGGAGGAGGAGGGGCAGAAGGTAAGCGCGCAGCGGGCAATGATGGCTCTGCGGGCGTGCGCTGGCCTTTTGTCAGTGGGCGGTTGCCCATGCGATGTGGGGAAGCGGAGGCGTCCGCGTCCCGTCAAGAGCCATGCGCCAGATTGGCCTGCAGGCGATTGGGGCTAGCGGCGCTTCACCCTTGCCCCTTGGCTTTGCCTCGAAGCGAGCCCGAGTGCGCCTTGGGCCCGGGGGCTACTATCGGCGTTCTGGGAAACATGGTACCCATACTTGCCTGCCTGCGGCCCATGGCGTGGCTCCCTCGACGGCCTGGTATGGCCCATCTCCAAGACCATCGAGATAAGACCCTCGCGAGGGGCTAGGCCTCGCGAGGAGGACGTCACCAAGACCTCCCAAGGGAGCGGCCTCCCCAGGCGGCCTCCCGATGAGCGGAGATTTCTATGCAGGTACCCCACCTCACGAGGCAGAGGTGACGTGAGCCATGACGACCAAGGCCAGGCGGGCGCCAGCGGGCGCAAAGGAGGCAGTTTCTTCTTTGGTGCTAAGGAGGCAAGGACAGGCGTGGGTTCCCGAGGAATCTCCCAAAGGTTTCCGTTCTGGTGCTACAATACCAAGACCACAGGCTCGGCAAGGTGGAGGTCATCACCGAGCCCAGTGCTGCGTCACGGCCAGAAGCTTTGCAGGAGAAGACCACCTTTTGTCAGGATAGGGTGTACTACTTGTCCCCTTTCAAATTGGCCGTTGTGGTATCCCTTCCCGCCTAAGTTTCGAGGGAAGAGGACCAAGGCCACTATAAATATAGGTTAGCCACCACCATAGAGGAGGTCGACTCTTTCTGGCCCCGAGCCCTCGTGAGGCAGCTGATCCACTGTACCAGTTCATCCTCAACCTCCTCGTGGGGCCAATCCACCACACAGCAGGAATAGGGTTTTACACCGCAAGGTGGCCCAAACAGGGGTAAACTACCGTGTCCATCTTCTTCCTTGCTCACGCGAATCCGGTTAGGCTAGGCTGTGGGGCGACGGGCTCTGAGCTGGAGAGGTTGAGATCTTCGCACACGCCCCAGAGTTTGAACCTTCTTGGGTCTGCGGAGCCCTGAATCCGACACTGATAGATTCAAAATATACTAAGGGAGAACAACTCGACCTGACCAGTCGACCGCAAATGTCTCTGGTACTCTTCCCAACAAGGAACTTACTTATTAAAGAAGAAGAGAAGAGGATCACGTTAAAGAAGAGCAGAAGAATAAGCAGATTGAAGATATTACAAGTCTTTCTATACAATGTATGTTGCCCACCCATGATGAACCAGAGCGCATAGAGAAATACTATTGGTGAAGAAAATGTGGAGGGGGAGGCACTGGAGAGGTGGGAATCATCGGGAAAGAGGCGGTGGCCGTGGCTGTCAGAAATGACGAGGACGGCCATTTGCTGTCTATTGGACGTTGCTGGAGGGATCGAGGGGAGGGGGGTGTGCTGCCGTGTGGCGAGGCAACCTCGAGGTGGCCTTATATAGCCGTGCGACATCAGTTCCGCGGGCTCCCAAGGATTGACACGGTGGGGCGGCCATTCATGGCGCCGTCGAGGCCGGTGAGGGAGCGTTGGGGTCGGCAGTGGTAGGTGTGGGCGGTGGCCATCCATAATAAGAGCGGGGGCGTGCTGGCAGCCTCTTGCTGGCACCAAGTGCCCTGGGCGGTGCCGTACCCGAGTGGATTGCGGCGGTGGCCATTGATGGCGAGCTCAGTCGGTGGCGAGGCCGGTGATGAGCGGTGGGGTAGGTGCGGACGGTGGCATCTCTCAGTAATGGCGGAGGTGCGTTGGCTAGCTCGGGAACGGCCAGGTGGCTTGGCCGGTGGGTGACAGCAATGGGCGCGCGTCGGTGGCGATGCTGGTCGGTGGAGGGTGGCGCCAGAGGCCGGTGCTAGCGGACAGGGGAAGTTGTGGGCGAGCTATGGGGTGGCTGCAGGTGCTAGCTGGTAGTGGAGGGAGTCCGGAGAGGCAGCAGAGGGGAGTGGCAGGGGCTCGGGCATCGGCAATGCAATACGTATGCTCCGGCCGTGCACTGGCATGCACGCCAGGCATTCGACAAAATGCCATGTCGCTCCAGGGTGATCCGAATGGTCTGGTTCTTGGCAGGGTGGCAAAAATTGATCTGGTAGGAGTGATGGACATGTTGTTTTGGTCGGGTGCTCAAATTCCCATTGTAGTTTAGGAAGTGGAAAAATTTCTGTCATGCACACAAGGTGCTTGACAGAATGCTATGGCTACCTCGCAAGCTTTTTTGAGTGTGAAAATTCACAGGATGGTGTCTCCTTGGATGTAAAAGATGATGGTGAAGTTGGTTTGGCAAGAAGAGAAACTTGTCAGTGCAAGTTTTAGTGAAATTCATTTCTGGACAGAAACTTCAGAGGAATATTTGGTGAACAAAAAAGATTCCAATGGAGCTAAAATTTTGGACTTGAGGGTTTGGTTGGAAGGACTATAAGTGGGAAAAATTTCAGAATTTTTGGAGTAAGAAAAATTAGGGTTGCAGTTGAAACTCAAAAATAAGACAGAAATGAAAGGAGGTTGTTTCACTCAAAATTTCCAAAAGACCAAGTTAGGTTTTTGCATAATAGTGATATATAGGCATCACATGACCTCCCATAATTTTTTTGTGGAACTTTAAAATAAATATTTAAAGTAGTTGTAGTGCAACAGAGGCATTTAAAATATTGAAATAGCTGTTAAAAGAATTGTTTAGAGGCAAATTTTATTCTGAAAATAATTCTTACTATTATTAAAATATGAATGAAAAGTTTTAAGAAAACTACCAGAGCCCACAACATTATTTCCAAAAATTTCTATATGGAGGGATGAATTTTGAAATCAGAAAACAGAAAAGGTTCTGAAATTAAATAAAGACCTAGTATAATTCAAGATTTTGTTTCTAGCCAAATTTTTACTTAGTAAAAACATGATTAAATTTTGGGGTGTTATAGTGTAGTACTGCTAGTATGACAGAAAGAAAATACGAAGATCGTAGTAGGGTAGATAAAAGGGGAAAACCCTAAGCATCAAGAGTAAAAACAGGAAAGTGGAACTAGCTGGACCATATGGGCTTGTGTTGCCGGTACGGCAAGAAAGGGTTTGGAAAGGCTTCATCCCTAAATGGGGCAGCTCTATTCAACTGAAGGCACAATACTGTTACTATCAGTCTAGACTATCAAAGACAACATAGCTCCAAGCATTTCCCGGATATTATGGCAGACCATCCAGAATCGTTGAAAGCATCATTCTGAAGCGACCCAGTAGACCTGTCGACTCAAAATGTCCCTGCTCCACTTGCCGACAAGGAACATACTGTACTACTCCCTCCGTTCTTAAATATAAATCTCTTAGAGATTCGAATGCGGACTACATACGGAGCAAAATTAGTGAATGTACACTCTAAAATATCTCTATATACATCCGTATGTAGTTCTTATTGGAATATCTAAAAAGACTTATGTTTTACCCAAAAACGCTTTCGCCCCGCTTTATAAATAAAGCAACGATGGATAACACCCGGTACAAACGCATGCCACCACAACACACGCACGCACCCAAGGCATGTTAGGAATGAAGGAAGTAATATACCTATTAAGAAGAACAGAAGAAGAACATGATAACAAAGAGGAAGCAGATTTTAGATAATACAATGTGTGTTGCCCACCCATGGTGAACCAGAGCGCACAGAGAAATACTATTCCTCCCGGTCTCTCCATATGTGGCTCACATTCATTTGGAAAATAAAATAGGAACATTTAGCTGACCAATTAAACTTGTCTCAGTTTTACTAATATCTGCATCATATCAGATGCGAATTTGTACAACTAAGCTTGTTTAGCTTGATGGGTGGAGCAGTGCTATTATGACACGAACCACGTAGGCTGATCGTGGTCATCATAAAATGGGGAAACCGTAAGCATGATGAGTATAGTGTTGACCGTGGCAGTGGCATGGCAGATCTGAAGCTGCAAACCGCGCAAAGGGTACTTAGCAACCGAAGTTTGCTTTGAATTAACAACTAAGATTTGGTATGGACAAGAAAGTACAGTCAACAAGTGACAAAGAAATGCAATTCTTGCTGTCTCTCTATATGTTGCGACATGCATTTGGAAACTCAAGTGGGACCTTTAGCTAACCAATTAAATGTGTCTGTTAACTAATATCAGTATCATATCACAATCATATTTGAACAACTAAGCTTTGGAATTATGAGTGATGTGTTGTTTAGCTTGAAGGGTGTAGTACTGCTAGTACGACAGAAAGCACCTACGCAGATCATAGTAGGGTAGATAAAAGGGGAAAAGCCTAAGCATCAAGAGTGAAATCAGGAAAGTGGAACTAGCTGGACCATATGGGCTTGTATTGCTGGTACGACAAGAAAGGGTTTGGAAAGGCTTCGGCCCCAAAAGGGGCAGCTCTATTCAACTGAAGGCACAATACTGTTACTATCAGTCTAGACTATCAAAGACAACATAGCTCCCAGCATTTCCTGGATATTATGGCAGACCATCTAGAATCGTTGAAAGCATCCATCTGAAGCGACCCAATAGACCTGTCGACTAAAAATGTCCCTGCTCCACTTCCCGACAAGGAACATACTGTACTACTCCCTCCGTTCTTAAATATAAATATCTTAGAGATTCGAAAGCGGACTACATACGGAGCAAAATTAGTGAATGTACACTCTAAAATATGTCTACATACATCCGTATGTAGTTCTTATTGGATTATCTAAAAAGACTTATGTTTTACCCAAAAAGGCTTTCGCCCCGCTTTATAAATAAAGCAACGATGAACAACACCTGGTATAAACGCACGCCACCACAACACACGCACGCACCCAAGGCAGTTTAGGAACAGAGGAAGTAATATACTTATTAAGAAGAACAGAAGAGGAACATGACAACAAAGAGGAAGCAGATTTTAGATAATACAATGTGTGTTGCCCACCCATGATGAACCAGAGCGCACAGAGAAATACTATTCCTTTTGGTCTCTCCATATGTGGCTCACATGCATTTCGAAACGAAAGTTGAAAATTTAGCTGACCAATTAAACCTGTCTCAGTTTTACTAATACCAGCATCATATCAGATTCGAATTTGTACAACTATGCTTGTTTAGCTAGATGGGTGGAACAGTGCTATTACGACACGAACCACGTAGGCTGATCATGGTCATCATAAAATGGGGAAACTGTAAGCATGATGAGTGTAGTGTTGACTGTGGCAGTGGCATGGCAGACCTGAAGCTACAAAACGCGCAAAGGGTACTTAGCAACCAATGTTTGCTTTGAAATAACAATTAAGATTTGGTATGGACAAGAAAGTACAGTCAACAAGTGACAAAGAAATGCAAATCCTGTTGTCTCTCTATATGTCGCGACATGCATTTGGAAACTCAAGTGGGACCTTTAGCTAACCAATTAAATGTGTTTGTTAACTAATAACAGTATCATATCACAATCATATTTGAACAACTTAGCTTTGGAATTATGAGTGATGTGTTGTTTAGCTTGAAGGGTGTAGTACTGCTAGTACGACGGAAAGCACCTACGCAGATCATAGTAGTGTAGATAAAAGGGGGAAACCCTAAGCATCAAGAATAAAATAAGGAAAGTGGAACTAGCTGGACCATATGGGCCTGTATTGCCGGTACGGCAGGATAGGCTTCGAAAAGGCTTCGGCCCCAAAAGGGGCAGCTCTATTCAACTGAAGGAACAATACCGTTACTATCAGTCTAGACTATCAAAGACAACATAGCTCCCAGCATTTCTCGGATATTATGGCAGACCATCTAGAATCGTAGAAAGCATCCTTCTAAAGCGACCCAATAGACCTGTCGACTGCAAATGTCCCTGCTCCGCTTCCCAACAGGGAACATATTGTACTACTCCCTTCGTTCTTAAATATAAATCTCTCAGAGATTCGAATGCGGACTACATACGGAGCAAAATTAGTGAATGTACACTCTAAAATATGTCTATATACATCCGTATGTAGTCACTATTGGAATATCTAAAAAGACTTATGTTTTACCCAAAATGGCCTTCGCCCCGCTTTATAAATAAAGCAACGATGAACAACACCCGGTACAAACACACGCCACCGCAACACACGCACGCACCCAAGGCAGTTTAGGAATGGAGGAAGTAATATACTTCTTAAGAAGAACAGAAGAGGAACATGATAACAAAGAGGAAGCAGATTTTAGATAATACAATGTGTGTTGCCCACCCATGATGAACCAGAGCGCACAGAGAAATACTATTCCTTCCGGTCTCTCCATATGTGGCTCACATGCATTTGGAAACTAATGTAGGAACATTTAGCTGACCAATTAAACCTGTCTCAGTTTTACTAATATCAGCATCATATCAAATTCGAATTTGGACAACTAAGCTTGTTTATCTTGATGGGTTGAGAAGTGCTATTACGACATGAACCACGTAGGCTGATCGTGGTCATCATAAAATGGGGAAACCGTAAGCATGATGATTATAGTGTTGACCGTGGCAGTGGCATGGCAGATCTGAAGCTGCAAACCGCGCAAAGGGTACTTAGCAACCGATATTTGCTTTGAAATAACAACTAAGATTTGGTATGGACAAGAAAGTACAGTCAACAAGTGACAAAGAAATGCAAATCATGCTGTCTCTCTATATGTCGCGACATGCATTTGGAAACTCAAGTGGGACCTTTAGCTAACCAATTAAATGTGTCTGTTAAGTAATATCAGTATCATATCACAATCATATCTGAACAACTAAGCTTTGGAATTATGAGTGCTGTGTTGTTTAGCTTGAAGGGTGTAGTACTGCTAGTATGACAGAAAGCACCTACGCAGATCAGAGTAGGGTAGATAAAAGGGAAAAACTCTAAGCATCAAGAGTAAAATTAGGAAAGTGGATCTAGCTGGACCATATGGGCTTGTATTGCCACTACGACAAGAAAGGGTTCGGAAAGGCTTCGGCCCCAAAAGGGGCAGCTCTATTCAACTGAAGGCACAATACTGTTACTATCAATCTAGACAATCAAAGACAACATAGCTCCCAGCATTTCCCAGATATTATGGCAAACCATCTATAATCATTGAAAGCATCCATCTGAAGCGACCCAATAGACCTGTCGACTGCAAATGTCCCTGCTCCATTTCCCGACAAGGAACATACTGTACTACTCCCTCCGTTCTTAAATATAAATCTCTTAGAGATTCGAATGCAGACTAGATACGAAGCAAAATTAGTGAATGTACACTCTAAAATATGTCTATATACATCTGTATGTAGTTATTATTGGAATATCTAAAAAGACTTATGTTTTACCAAAAAGGCTTTCGCCCCGCTTTATAAATAAAGCAGCGATGAACAACACCCGGTACAAACTGTCGGCATTCTGGGAAGCAGGGTACCTAGACTTGCTTGCCTGCAGCCCATGGCGTGGCTTCATCGATGGCCTGGTACGGCCCATCTACAAGACTACCAAGACAAGAGCCTCGCGAGGCAGACGACGCCAAGACCTCTCGAGGGGGCGGAGATTCCTCCCCAGGCTGCCTCCTGAGGAGCGGAGATTCCTATGCAGGTGCCCAAACCTCATGAGGTTGCGGTGACACAAGCCATGATGACCAAGGCCCGGCGGATGCCAGCGGGCGCAGAGGAGACAGTTTCCTCGTTGGTGCTAAGGAGGCAAGCGCAGGCGTGGGTTCCCGAGGACTCAGGCAAAGGTTTCCATTCCCTTGCAACGAGACCAAGACCACCAGGACGGCAGGATGGATGTCATCACCGAGCCCACCGCAGTGTCACGCCAGAAGCTTTGCATGCGAAGACCACCTTTCGTCAGGATAAGATGTACTACTTGTCCCCTTTCAAATTGCCCGTTGTGGAATCCCTTCCCGCCTACGTTTTGGGAAGAGGACCATGGCCACTATAAATATAGGCTAGCCACCACCGTAGAGCAGGACGAACCCCTCGGGATCGGATCCTTTCCACCTTCACCAGAGCAGACCTCGCGAGGTTGTTCATCCCTTGTACTTGTTCATCCTCAGCCCCTAGTGAGGCAAATCCACCACAAAGCAGAAGTAGGGTCTTACACCGCAAGGTGGCCCGAACCTGGGTAAACTGCCATGTTCATCTTCTTCCTTGTTCCTCGAGCTAGGCCAAAGGGCGACGAGCTGGTTGGCTACATAGGTTGAGTTCTTCACACACGCCCCAGAGTTCGAACCTTTCTTGGGTCTACGGAGCCCTGAATCCGACATTTGGCGCGCCAGGTAGTGTCGTGTCGAAGCTCTGCTTCTCCATCGGTTGCGCTCCGGCCGCGCTGTGTGGTTCCCATGGCAGGCGCCGCCCCACCCGCCGAGCCGCCGAGCTCACTCGGAGACGTCGTGGGCCACCGGGCCTTTTCCCTCGCCCTGTGGCAGGTGCGGTGGCCGCCGAAGTTCAGGCCGGCACTGCCTCCGTGGTAGGATGGCACGGGGGACCCCATGAAGTTCCTTCGCTTGTACGAGCTGAGCATCAAGGCGGCGAATAGCGATGACAAGGCCATGGTGAACTGGCTCCCCATGGCTCTCATGGGCGTGCCGCGCTCCTGGATACTTAGCCTACCAGAGTCTTCGTTGGCCTCGTGGAAGGAGCTGCACAATCAGTTCATCGCACGCTTCACGGCATTGGTGCCCCATGCCGTTGTGGCCATTCTCAGTGGGTCGCAGGCGCCGGCCTCAAGGCGCCACGTCAAGCAGCTCTTTCGACAGTTGGGGGCCGCCCAACCATGGCCGGGGGCTCCTTTGGGCCGGGCGGCGCCTGAGACCAACATCACCTTCGATTCTAGGGATCACCCCAAGACTACGGTCGGCGCCGGCGTGCTCCCCTTGCTGTGCACGCCCACCATCAGCAGTGTCGCGGTCACCAGAACCCTCATCGATGGTGGCGCAGGCCTCAACATCCTCTCCGTGGAAGCCTTCGACCTGCTCTAGGTGCCCTACGACCGGCTCGCCCCCACCAGACCCTTCTCAGGGGTGCTCGATGGCTCCATCATTCCCCTGGGGCAGATCCGCCTCCCTTTCACCTTAGGCACGCACTACAACTACCGCACTGAGCTTATCGACTTAGATGTCGCCCAATCGGCCTCCCGTACAACACCATCCTTGGGTATCCAGCCCTGGCCAAGTTCATGGCGGCAACGCACCCCGGCTACAACGTCATCAAGATGCCTGGGAGCAGCGGCATCCTTACTGTGGTGGGAGATGCCAAGGATGCACTCCTGGCGCTCAAGCTCGCTTTCAAGGCCACGGCGGCCACGCAGCCAGACACGGAGGGCGCTCCGGAGATCCCGGAGGCTGCGCCTGTGAAGAAGAAGCAGCTGTTCTCTCAGGACCGGGCCGAGACGAAGCAAGTGCCGATCGACGACGGGGGCTCAGGCCCCACCTTCACCATCGGCGCCGGCCTCCCCCCGGACCAAGAAGAGGCGCTGGTCGGTTTCCTCCGTGCGAACAAAGATGTATTTGCATGGGAGGCAACGGACCTGGTTGGCATCCCGCGAGACGTGATTGAGCACCATTTGATGGTGTGTCCCGGCGCGCGCCCGGTGAAGCAAAAGGCGCGGCGGCAAGCCCCGGAGAATCAATCGTTCGCCGTCCAGGAGGTTCACAAGCTGCAAGAAGCCGGTGTCATCCGGGAAGTACGGCACCCGGATTGGTTGGCCAACCCGGTCATCATTCCCAAAAAGGGGGGAAAGGAGCGCATGTGCGTCGACTTCACGAGCCACAACAAAGCTTGCCCTGTGGACCCTTTCCCTCTTCCGCGCATCGACCAAATCGTTGACTCCACCGCCGAGTGCGACTTGCTATGCTTCCTGGACACTTTCTCGGGCTACCACCAGATCAAGATGGCGGTGCAGGACATCGAGAAAATGGCCTTCCTTTCCTCGTGCGGGGTGTACTGCTACACATGCATACCATTCGGGATGCGCAACACCGGCGTGACCTTCCAGCGATTGATGCACATTGCCCTGGGCAGGCAGCTCGGGAGGAATCCCGAGGCGTACGTCGACGACATAGTGGTCAAGTCACGGGAAGAAAGAACCCTTGTCGAAGATCTGGAGGAAACGTTCACCAACCTGCGCAAGGTAAACCTGCGGCTCAATCCGGAGAAGTGCATGTTCGGTGTCCCGTCCGGCAAGCTGCTGGGTTTCCTGGTGTCGCATGGAGGGATCAAGGCTAACCCAGAGAAGATCAAGGCAATAGAGAGAATGAGCCCGCCGCAGACCCTCAAGGAAATGCAGAAGCTCGCGGGCTGCGTGACTTCGTTGGGACGCTTCATCTCCAAGCTCGGAGAGCACGCCCTCCCATTTTTCAAGCTGATGAAGAAGAAGGGCCCGTTCGAATGGACTTCAGAGGCTGAGGCGGCCTTTCAAGACCTCAAGAGGTATCTCACCAGCCCTCCGGTGATGGTGGGGCCTTGACCTCTTGAGCCCCTGGTGCTTTACATGGCCGCCACACCCCACTCGGCTAGCGCGGCACTCGTAGCGGTCCGGGAAGAACGCGCGGGCGTAGGTGATCGGTGCAGTGCCCCGTTTGCAACCGCGCCATCGCCACCTCAGGACGGCGCTCCTGAGGCCTCGACTACCCCACCAAACGGTGAGGCTCCTGAGGCCCTCATGCCTCAGGCAGGGCCGAATGCCATTGACACCTCTTCCCTCGTCGAGCACCCCGTGTACTTCGTCAGCACGGTGCTGCGTGACGCGTGCGCGCTACCCCATGCCGCAGAAGCTCCTGCTCGCGCCCCTCGTCGCCTCCAGGAAACTGTGACACTACTTCCAAGGCCATCCCATCAAGGTCGTCTCCGTGTACCCCCTGGAGAAGGTGCTCCGCAGCCCCAATGCCGAGGGGAGGGTTGCTGAGTGGAACATAGAGCTGCACGCGTTCCAGCTCGAGTTCAGCACCACCAGGGTCATCAAGGGCACGACCCTCACTGACTTTGTGGCAGAATGGACTGACACCCCTGACCGAGGGGTGGATGGAGACCGCTCCCTCACGCCCGGAGATGAGGCGCCCGACGGCTGGGTCATGTACTTCGACGGCGCGTTTGCACGCTGGGGCGCGGGGGCTGGAGCCGTACTCATCTCGCCTACCAAGGAAAAGCTCTACTACGCCATGCAGCTCTGCTTCCAGCATGGTGAGAAGGTCTCCAACAACATCATGGAATACAAGGGCCTGATCGCCGGCCTCAGGGCTGCGGCGGCCCTAGGGTTCAAGCGTCTCACCATCAAGGGCGATTCTTAGCTGCTCGTCAACTTCTCCAACAAGGAGTACAAACCCAAGGAAAAGCACATGGAGGCATACCTGGAAGAGGTACGCAAAATTTAAAAACAATTTTTAGGTTTGGAGTTGCAGCATGTCCCGCGCGGCACGAACAAGGAGGCGGATGACATAGCCAAGAGAGTGTCCCGACGCGAGCCCTAGAAGCCTGGCGTCTTTGAGGAATGGCTCTTCAAGCCATCGACGGCCCCCTCCATTGCGGGCCCGGCGCTGCTCCGAGAGGAACTGCCCATGGCCCCCTCTTCGGGCGCTCCAGCCTGCGGTCCGACCTCCAGAGCCCGCCTACTCCTGGCGCTTCAACCTCAGGAGGGGTGCTAGACCAAGGAGTTCAAGGCGTACTTGCTCCAAGGCACCTTGCCGGAGAAGGATGAAGACGCAGAACGCGTGGCCCGTCAGGCCACTACTTATTGTTTGCAGGATGGCAAGCTCTACCAAAGGCGCCCAAACGACGTCTCGCTGCGATGCATCTCCTAGGAGCAAGGATGCGAGCTGTTGACTAACATCCATGTCGGGGATTGTGGGCATCACTCTTTGTCATGCACCCTCGTGGGCAAGGTGTTCCGCAGCAGTTTCTACTGGCCCATGGTGCTCAACAATGCCACTGAGCTGGCGAGATCCTGTGAGGCCTGTCAATTCCATGCCAAGCAGATCCACCAGCCTGCTCAGGGCCTTCAGACCATTCCGCTCTCGTGCCATTCGCGGTCTGGGGGCTGGATATCCTGGGCCTGTTTCCCCGAGCGGCTAGAGGCTACCGCTACCTCTACGTCGCCATCGACAAGTTCACCAAGTGGGCAGAGGTGGAGCCCGTGCGCACCATCCCAGCGGGCTCGGCCGTCAAGTTCATCAAGGGCCTCGTGAGCCGCTTTGGGGTCCCCAACCGTATCATCACTGATAATGGCTCTCAGTTCACGAGCAACCTCTTCAAAACATATTGTGCTAACCTTGGAACGCAGATATGCTACGCTTCGGTGGCGCACCCGCGGAGCAACAACCAAGCCGAACGCGCCAACGCAGAGCTCTTGAGGGGCCTCAAGGCGAGGAGCTTCAAGAAGCAACTCGAGGCCTGCGGCAGGGGTTGGCTCGATGAGCTTCAGTCCGTGCTGTGGTCCATCCGCACCACCGCGACTAAGCCCACCGGCGAGACCCTGTTCTTCCTCGTCTACGGGGCTGAGGCGGTCCTCCCTCATGAGGTTAAACATCGCTCCCCGCGGGTCTTGGCATTTGACGAGGCACGCTAGGACGCCTCGCGGGGGATGAACCTCGTGCTTGGGGAGGAGGGCCGCTGCCAAGCCTCGCTCCATGCCACGAGGTACCAGCAGGCGCTGCAGCGGTATCACTGTCGTAGCGTCCGCTCCAGGACCCTCGAGGTGGGTGACCTCGTCCTAAGACGGGTGCTCTCCAGGGAGGGGCTTGACAAGCTCTTGCCTATGTGGGAGGGCCCGTTCAGGATCGCCCGAGTCTCCAGGCCTGGCGCCGCGCGCCTGGAGACACAGGACGGGGTCCCTATCCAGAATGCCTGGAACATCCAGCACCTCCGGAAGTTCTATCCGTGACCAACAAGCGCCATGCGCCTCTCAAGTCTCTGCCCGTGACACTCTCACGTAATAATGAGCGGGGTTGTACATGCCCCAGAGTCTCCTGAGTGCCGCCCCTGGGCCTCATGGGGGCTCCCACCCATGTCCTAGTGGAAGCCCCATGCTCCGCGCTGGCGGGAAGACCAGAAGACTAGTACAGGTGCCAGACGCGGCTGTTCTTTTTGCTTGCTTTCTGTAGCTGATTTGCCACTTCTTGGAATGAAATTTGAAGTTCTCACGTCCTTATTTGAAAGGGTTGGGATTTTTTTCTCCTCGTAGCATTCGCTCTTTCAGGTCTCGTTTTAGGGAGAGTGACAGTTGTCCGTCGCTCTTCCTCGCGCGTCTTGCGCGTGGGGGCTCGGCACGGTGTGTACGCTTGGGCTCGCCCGCGAACACACCTCCCCAAAGCCTTGGTGTCCTGGCCTTTGGCGTCTTAATCCTCACGCGACGCCCTCAAATGAGCCAACGGGCACGCACGCCCCCCAGAGTCCGTGCCTCCGAGCAACGCGACACGGTGTACCAGCGGCCCTCGCTCGGGGGCTCGCGTGGGGCACGGCACCTCCAGAGGTCCCCTAACCCCGCAGCCATCGGATGCCTCCCGAGGCCTGAGGACCTTCGGATCCTCAAGAAGGAAACCCCTGGTAGGATCTCTCTGGAACGAGGGGCGCGCAGGAGGTATGAGCTCCAGGTAAGCCCGCTCCCGCGGCATGGGAATCTATCGCAAGCATACTAAGCTAAGTCATCCCAAATCACGATCGGCAAGAACCCGTCAATTAGCAGCAACACGGATGTCAGGACACAATATAAACACGATAATATAACGGTGCAAGCGCCACAGTTCATTACATGCCCCGGCAGGGCTTTCTACTTTTTTTATGCAGGAAAAAGAAAGAAGCAAAAGCAGCCACGCAACCACCGCGGCTCCCGAGACCCGGCTCCAGCAACACCCGCGCTCAGTCAGAGTCCTCCTCCTGCTTCACTGGGGCGTGGTGGCGAGGCAGCTCGTCGCCCTCCCCGATTCGAGCTCGGTGGTGTGGCGGCTCGTCGTAGTCGCCGTCGCTCGTGCTCTCCGCAGAGGAGGAGCTGCCGCTGCTGGAGGCATCGCGACCGTTGCCAAGGGCAAGTTCACAGCCAGAGATGCTACCACCCTTCCGGCCATCGTCGTCGGAGGGGTGGATGCCGTCATCATCGTTGTCGCTCTCCGGGCAGCACCCCAGGCGCCTGCCGTCCTCGCCGAAGACCCTGATGTAGAGGGTCACAGCGCCGTCATGCCTGAAGTGGAGGGTACACCTCCCCTGCAGGCCGCATGCGCGAGTGAACGGCTGCCATCCGCGGTTCAGGAACACGTTGCCGACGGGGGTGACCTCGACCTCCACCCACGAGGCCCTGCTGGAGCAGCCAGAGGCTGCCGGTCCCCCGGCCGGTAGCGCGCCCTCGAAGAAGCGTGGGAGCTGGAAACAGACACCTGCGGGCCTCTCCGCCCACACCACGAACTCCAAGGGCGCATCGGCCGAATGGGATCGCGGGTGCGGTGGCCGAATGGCTGCCGCATGCCTCCCTCCTTGGCTGCGGCCACCCCGGCTACAGGAGCCCCCGCCGCGGGAGGGAGTGCCCCCACGACTGCCGGAGGCGGTGCCAGCCTTTGAAGGGGTGCGCAGACGTCCTCGGGGAGCTACCGCTGGCATCGCGGCGTGCTTGCGGGGACGGCCTCGGCCCCTCTTGGGGGAAGGCGAGCCTGGTCCCTCCTGCGGGGCTTTTCCCTTCTCTGCAGCCGAGAACCTCCTCACTGGCGCCATGAATGCTCTGGCAAGATGGTGGGACGAAGAAGAAGAAGGAGCGAGCGGCGAGAAGATGGAGATGAGCTGGTGGCTCCGCCCCCTCTCCCATTTATAGGCGAAGGAAGGCTAACCGCCGGCCTCCCGCGCTCCAAGCAATGATGGCCTTTTTGCAAGCACCAGGCAGTGGTCAAGTCGAGCAGTTGCCGAGGAGGCGTAGGGAAGTGGAGACACCCACGTCCCGTCAAGTGCCACGCGTCAGCCTGGTCCGCTGGTGATTGGGGCCCGCGGCACTTCGCCCTTGCCCTTTGGCTTTGCCTCGGAGCCAAGTCAGAGAATGCCTTGGGCCCGGGTGCTACTGTCAGTGTTCTGGGAACCAGGGTACCCAGACTTACCTACCCGCGGCCCATGGCGTGGCTTCATCGACGGCCTGGTATGGCCCATCTACAAGACTACTAAGACAAGACCCTCGTGAGGGGCCAAGCCTCGCGAGGCAGACGACGCCAAGACCTCCCGAGGGGGCGGCCTCCCCAGGCTGCCTCCTAAGGAGTGGAGATTCCTATGCAGGTGCCCAAACCTCATGAGGTTGCGGTGAAGCAAGCCATGATGACCAAGGCCAGGTGGGCGCCAGCGGGCGGAGAGGAGACAGTTTCCTCGTTGGTGCTAAGGAGGCAAGCGCAGGCGTGGGTTCCCGAGGACTCAGGCAAAGGTTTCCATTCCTGTGCAACGAGACCAAGACCACCAGGACGGCAGGACATATGTCATCACCGAGCCCACCGCAGTGTCATGCCAGAAGCTTTGCAGGCGAAGACCACCTTTCATCAGGATAAGATGTACTACTTGTCCCCTTTCAAATTGGCCTTTGTGGACTCCCTTCCCGCCTACGTTTTGGGGAGAGGACCAAGGCCACTATAAATATAGGCTTGCCACCACCGTAGAGCAGGACGAACCCCCCGGGATCGGATCCTTTCCACCCTCACCAGAGCAGACCTCGCGAGGTTGTTCATCCCTTGTACTTGTTCATCCTCAGCCCCTCATGAGGCAAATCCACCACAAAGCAGGAGTAGGGTCTTACACCGCAAGGTGGCCCGAACCTGGGTAAACTGCCATGTTCATCTTCTTCCTTGTTCCTCGAGCTAGGCCAAAGGGCGATGAGCTGGTTGGCTAGATAGGTTGAGTTCTTCGCACACGCCCCAGAATTCGAACCTTTCTTGGGTCTGCGGAGCACTGAATCCAACACAAATGCACGCCACCACAACACACGCACGCACCCAAGGCAGTTTACGAATGGAGGAAGTAATATACTTATTAAGAAGAACAGAAGAGGAATATGATAACAAAGAGGAAGCAGATTTTAGAAAATACAATGTGTGTTGCCCACCCATGATGAACCAGAGCGCACAGAGAAATACTATTCCTTCCAGTCTCTCCATATGTGGCTCACATGCATTTGGAAACTAAAGTAGGAACATTTAGCTGACCAATTAAACCTGTCTCAGTTTTACTAATATCAGCATCATATCAGATTCAAATTTGTACAACTAAGCTTGTTTAGCTTGATGGGTGGAGCAGTGCAATTACGACACGAACCACGTAGGTTGATCGTGGTCATCATAAAATGGGGAAACCGTAAGCATGATGAGCATAGTGTTGACCATGGCAGTGGCATGGCAGATCTGAAGCTGCAAACTGCGCAAAGGGTACTTAGCAACCGATGTTTGCTTTGAAATAACAACTAAGATTTGGTATGGACAAGAAAGTACAGTCAACGAGTGACAAAGAAATGCAAATCCTGCTGTCTCTTTATATGTCGCGACATGCATTTGGAAACTCAAGTGGGACCTTTAGCTAACCAATTAAATATGTCTGTTAAGTAATATCAGTATCATATCACAATCATATTTGAAAAACTAAGCTTTGGAAATATGAGTGTTGTGTTGTTTAGCTTGAAGGGTGTAGTACTGCTAGTATTACAGAAAGCACATACGCAGATCATAGTAGGGTAGATAAAAAGGGAAAACCCTAAGCATCAAGAGTAAAATCAGGAAAGTGGAACTAGCTGGACCATATGGGCTTGTATTGCCGGTACGGCAAGAAACGCTTCGGAAAGGCTTCAGCCCCAAAAGGGAAAGCTCTATTCAACTGAAGGCACAATACTATTATTATCAGTCTAGACTATCAAAGACAACATAGCTCCCATCATTTACCGGATATTATTGCAGACCATCTAGAATCGTTGAAAGCATCCATCTGAAGCGACCCAATAGACCTGTCGACTGCAAATGTCCCTGCTCCACTTCCCGACAAGGAACATACTATACTACTCCCTCCATTCTTAAATATAAATCTCTTGGAGATTCAATGCGGACTATATACAGAGCAAAATTACTGAATGTACACTCTAAAATATGTCTATATACATCTGTATGTAGTTTTTATTCGAATATCTAAAAAGACTTATGTTTTACCCAAAAAGGCTTTCGCCCTGCTTTATAAATAAAGCAACGATGAACTACACCTGATACAAACGCACGCCACCACAACACACGCAGGCACCCAAGGCAGTTTAGGAACCGAGGAAGTAATATACTTATTAAGAAGAACAGAAGAGGAACATGATAACAAGAGCAAGTAGATTTTAGATAATACAATGTGTGTTACCCACCCATGATGAACCAGAGCGCATAGAGAAATACTATTCCTTCGGGTCTCTCCATATGTGGCTCACATGCATTTGGAAACTAAAGTAGGAACATTTAGCTGACCAGTTAAACCTGTCTCTGTTTTACTAATATCAGCATCATATCAGATTCAAATTTGTACAACTAAGCTTGTTTAGCTTGATGGGTGGAGCAGTGCTATTATGACACGAACCATGTAGGCTGATCATGGTCATCATAAAATGGGGAAACCGTAAGCATGATGAGTATAGTGTTGACCGTGGTAGTGGCATGGCAGATCTGAAGCTGCAAACCGTGCAACGAGTACTTAGAAACCGATGTTTGCTTCGAAATAACAACTAAGATTTGGTATGGACAAGAAAGTACATTCAACAAGTGACAAAGAAATGCAATTCCTGCTGTCTCTCTATATGTCGCGACATGCATTTGGAAACTCAAGTGGGACCTTTAGCTAACAAATTAAATGTGTGTGTTAACTAATATCAGTATCGTATCACAATCAAATTTGAACAACTAAGCTTTGCAATTATGAGTGCTGCGTTGTTTAGATTAAAGGGTGTAGTACTGCTAGTATGATAGAAAGCACCTACGGAGATCATAGCAGGGTAGATAAAAGGTGAAAACCCTAAGCATCAAGAGTAAAATTAGGAAAGTGGAACTAGCTGGACCATATGGGCTTGTATTGCCGATACGGCAAGAAAGGGTTCGGAAAGGCTTCTGCCCCAAAAGGGGCATCTCTATTCAACTGAAGGCACAATACTATTACTATCAGTCTAGACTATATCAAAGACAACATAGCTCCCAACATTTCCCGGATATTATGGCAGACCATCTAGAAGTGTTGAAAGCATCCATCTGAAGCGACCCAATAGACATGTCGACTGCAAATGTCCCTGCTCCACTTCCCGACAAGGAACATACTGTACTACTCCCTCCATTCTTAAATATAAATCTCTTAGAGATTCGAATGCGGACTACATACGGAGAAAAATTAGTGAATGTACACTCTAAAATATGTCTATATACATCTGTATGTAGTTCTTATTGGAATATCCAAAAAGACTTATGTTTTACCCAAAAAGGCTTTCGCCCCGCTTTATAAATAAAGCTACGATGAACAACACCCAGAACAAATGCACACCACCACAACACACGCACGCACCCAAGGCAGTTTAGGAACGGAGGAAGTAATATACTTATTAAGAACAAAAGAGGAACATGATAACAAAGAGAAAGCAGATTTTAGATAATACAATGTGTGTTACCCACCCATGACGAACCAGAGCGCACAGAGAAATACTATTCCTTCCGGTCTCTCCATATGTGGCTCACATGCATTTGGAAACTAAAGTAGGAACATTTAGCTGACCAATTAAACCTGTCTCAGTTTTACTAATATATACATCATATCAGATTCGAATTTGTACAACTAAGCTTGTTTAGCTTGATGGGTGAAGCGGTGCTATTACGACACACACCACATAGGCTGATCGTGGTCATCATAAAATGGGGAAACCGTAAGCATGATGAGTATAGTGTTGTCCATGGCAGTGGCATGGCAGATCTGAAACTGCAAACCGCGCAAAGGGTACTGGAAACCGATGTTTTCTTTAAAATAACAACTAAGATTTAGTATGGACAAGAAAGTACAGTCAACAAGTGACAATGAAATGCAATTCCTGCTGTCTCTCTATATGTCGCAACATGCATTTGGAAACTCAAGTGGGACCTTTAGCTAACCAATTAAATGTGTCTGATAAGGAATATCAGTATCATATCACAATCATATTTGAGCAACTAAGCTTTGGAATTGTGAGTGATGTGTTGTTTAGCTTGAAGGGTGCAGTACTGCTAGGACGACAGAAAGCACCTACGCAGATCATAGTAGGGTAGATAAAAGGGGAAACCCCTAAGCATCAAGAGTAAAATCAGGAAAGTGGAACTAGATGGACCATATGGGCTTGTATTGCCGGTACGGCAAGAAAGGGTTCGGAAAGGCTTCAGCCACAAAAGGGGCAGCTCTATTCAACTGAAGGCACAATCCTGTTACTATCAATCTAGACTATCAAAGACAACATAGCTCCCAGTATTTCCCGGATATTATGGCAGACCATCTAGAATCGTTGAAAGCATCCATCTGAAGCGACCCAATAGACATGTCGACTGCCAATGTCCCTGCTCCACTTCCCGTGAAGGAACATAATGTACTACTCCCTCTGTTCTTAAATATAAATCTCTTAGAGATTCGAATGTGGACTACACACGGAGCAAAATTCGTGAATGTACACTCTAAAATATGTCTATATACATCCGTATGTAGTTCTTATTGGAATATCTAAAAAGTCTTATGTTTTACCCAAAAAGGCTTTCGCCCCGCTTTATCAATAAAACAACGATGAACAACACCCGATACAAATGCACGCCACCACAACACACGCACGCACCACTACAGGAATCAGGGAATTTGCCGTCTGCTAGTTCTTTGCCATCCGCTAGCAAATGACAAAGAAGGTATGTGCCGTACGCTTCCAAAAAACATACGGCAAAGAACAAGCAGACGGCAAAGATACAGTTTTCCATCTATCAGTTCTTTGCCGTCTGCCAGCGGACGGCAACGGGCCCAAAGGCAGACGGCAAAGAGACTAGTTGGGCCCCACTGGGGCGTGGAGCTGGCTAGGTCAAATCTTTGCCGTCTACTTTCCTATCTTTGTCGTCCGCTAGCGGACGGCAAAGAATTTGCCTAACTAACGGCCGTGCCCCCCGGCTCCAACCCCTCTTTCTCTCTCTCTCTCTCTGTTCCTCTCTATCTCGCTCCCCCACGACCTCACCCGCCGCCACCCCTCCCCTGACGATCTCACCCGCCGCCGCCCCTCCCCCGACGACCTCACCCACTGCCCCTCCCCGAGGACCTCACCCGCCGCCGCCCTCCCCCGATGATCTCACCCACCGCCCCGCTTTCCGGACCCTACGTCGTCCCCTTCCCCGATGACCTCGGAGCCGCGGTGCCTCCCCGCGATGCCCCACCGCCGGAGCAGGCCGCGGTGCCGCCCCCTTCCCCCGACGACCTCACCCGCCGCCCCGCTCCCCGGACCCTGCGCCCTCCCCTCCCCCGACGACCTCGGAGATGCAGTGCCTCCTCGTGGCCCCCCACCACCGGAGCAGGCCACGGCGCCGCCCCCCTCCCCGCGGCCTTCCTCCCCCTGCGCCGGCCCTCCTCCACCGGCCCTCATGGTTAGTTTTGTTTCTTTTTTTCCTATTTTTTTACTTTTTAGGTTTAGGTTAATTAGTGTTTGGTTTAGGTTAGAGCTAGCTAGGTTTAGGTTTAGATAATTAGAAGAAGAAGAAAGATGTAAAAAATAAGTAGAAAAACTAGAAAAAGAAAGAAAAGAAGGTCGAGGGTCGAGGGGCGAGGGGTCGAGGGGTCGATGGCCGAGGATCTTCCGGTCCGAGTGCTGACCTTCAGCTTGGGCACGTCCACATCTTAAGCTACGACAACAGCCGCACCATGCTCACAGTGAAGGTGTTCGACAGGACCGTCGAGGGGTCGAGGATTGCCGAGGGGTCAAGGATTGCCAAGGGGTCGAGGGTCGAGGGGTCGATGGTCGCCGAGGGGTTGAGGATCGCCGAGGGGTCGAGGGTCGAGGGGTTGAGGATCTACGAGGGGTCGAGGGTCGAGGGTCGCCGTGGGGTCGAGGGTCATCGAGGGGTCGA